>JAOVVF010000002.1:23194920-23206469 GCA_028565595.1 Duopalatinus emarginatus
CCTCTCACACACACCTCATATACCTCTCACACACACCTCATATACCTCTCACACACACCTCATATACCTCTCACACACACCTCATATACCTCTCACACAACTCACAAATACGTCTCACACCTCATATACCTTTCATATAACTCTCATAAAAATACTTCTCATACCGCTCATACACCTCATGCACAGCTCTGAAAAAAAGCAAAGTGTAGTCAAACCAAATCCTGACTTTATTTACTTTATTACTGTTTACAGCTCATTGTGGGGGTTTTCTTTCAAATAGTAAAAACCTCATCACAAAATTTCTTTATTTGTGCCTAAGACTTTTATACAGTACTGTATATCTCATGTACTTTTCATATACCTATTTAATACCTTTCATATACCTCTCAAATACTTTTAATATACCTCTCAAATACCTCTCATACTTTTCATATATCTCTAAAATGCCTTTTATATACTTTTCATATACCTCTCATACGCATCTCATATACTTTTCATATACCGCTCAAATACCTTTCATATACCTTTCAAATACCTCTCATATATATTTCATATACATCTCATATTCTTTTCATATACCTCTTAACTACCTCTCATATACATCTCATACTTTTCGTATACCTCTCATATACCACTCATACACATCTCATATACTTCTCAAATACGTTTATTTGACACTTCACTAACACCAGTAATATAGCCAAAAATATATGGACACCCAACCATCACTCTCATGAAGTTTAGTACACCACTTATTGACCACTGTGCTGACCTGGCATTTAACCCATCCATGTAATGAAGCGCAGACACACACACACTAGGGGGCAGTGAAGACACTTGCCTGGAGCTGGTGGGCAACCCCATCTACGGGGAGCAATTAGGGGTATCGTGCCTTGCTTAAAAACATTTCAGTTGTATCATTTCAGCCAGTACAGAACCTTTACAAGGTTGGTTCCTTAATCACAAACCTATGCCTGCACACAGAATAATTTGACCTGCATGTTCAAAACTAAACCCACTTGCCAGGAGCTGGTGGACTGGTGGGACCAAGTCTTGTGAAGGTCCCCGGTTTGAGTCCCGCACTGGGAAGATGCAATGAAGTGCCCTTGACAAGGCACTGAACCCCTAACAGCAACAGATCCTTCTGTGGATCGTCTATGGGATAAGACCTAACCCTAACCCTTGTTCATGTGCTGCTTAATATATCTCAACCAGTAAATGTTATTGCTGATCAGTGTATGTATGCATTTGAGAAAGAAGAATCATGACTTCGGCCAATTTAATAATAACTGCATATTTTTTTATTTATAAAAAGTAAAAATAAGATATGATCATTATGAAGCAACAAAACAGTAATAATAATAATAATAATAATAATAATAGTAGTAGTAGTAGTAGAGTGCAATTGTATTCATTTTCATTAAATTGTACATGAAACATTAAAATATTATGATGCTTGATTGTTCAAATGGTGCTGTAAAGTATGTTGCTTAAACAACTTAAAACTTAACACTAAAGAACTTTTACGATATCAATAAAAATCTTTACAACTGTCTGAAATATTTGGCAAAGCAAACATAAATGTAAGTAAAAGAGTTCTGAGCATAAATCATAAGGAAATTGCAGGACTTAATTTTCCAAAATATTACATTGCATGATCATTTTTGTTTCCTGTATATAAGAAGTAAGAGGAAATAATTTAACTGAAATATTGAAATAAACTATTTACATACTTTTATTTTTTTTTTATAATACAATTAAACATTTACAGAACATTTTCTTTGATTCAAAGATGCCCGTCTTTTAAAAGAAGTGAAGCTGAATTTGGTGCAAATAGCTCACACACACATACACATTTGTGCATGCGCACACACTAGGGTCACTTCGCGCTGGGCTCGTCCTCGCTGTCTTCCACCTCCTGAATGATCAGGTCAGTTCCCGAATCCTCAGCAAGGTCATCTTCGTCCTCAATCCCCCATGACTCGTTACGATTTCCCTCCATGTCCTCCTCCACCCCCAGCAGAAGTCCCGGTTCCTCCGGGTTGGGGTCAGCACCATCACGTGCCACTAGGCCGCTCTCCTGCAGACACACTTCGCAGAGCCGGTATCGTCGTGATCCCTCGCACACCACCCGGCTGTTCTCTTCCGTGACATGCCTCTTACACTTACGGCACACCAGCTTACGCGCCTGATGGATCTGAAAGGAAAATTGGTGGTTTGAAGTGAGGAATAAGGTGAGGGGGATTTTATTCCCCTATTGTTTGAGAAGTATGTAGTTAGAAGATGCCACAATAGGGCAATTAGGAGGCATCCGAATATGGAAATACAGTGGTGTCTGAGTACAGAAATAAGTAGGTGTCAGTAGTGGGAAACTAGGTGTCAGAATACAAAAGCTAGAACGTGTATGAATAGGGGTGCTAGGTGACATCAAAAGCAGGACGCAAGGAGGTGTAGGACTTGGGAAGGCAGGAAGGAAGGAAATTAGGGTGTCAGAAGAGGGAAAATTAGGAGGCGACAGAGCATGGAAATCAGGTGGTGTCTGAGTAGTAGGTGTCAGAATATGGAAGATAGGATGTGTATGAATAAAGAAGAAGGAAGCAAGATGGTGTAGAACTAAAAAGGTAGGAGGTATAGACAAGCTAGAATGGGTAGGAAGTGCAAAGTAAAAGTGAACCACTCATTGACCACTGTGCTTGCATACGGAAGAACTCTAGTCATGTTGTGTCATGGTTGTTCTGGGGATCAAACCAACCAAAAGGATGGTTTCTTAACCACAGGCCCAAGGCCAAAGATGGGGCCCTAAACATTACAGGAGCCTGCCGGACAAATACTAAAAGTTTCCTGAAATTATAAGGAAACTAGAAAGAGTATGAATAGAAAATGAAAGAGGCTAAAGAGAATATGGAGTCAGAGGTTAGTAATCATGGATTTTGGCACATTATGGCAACACACAAACTGAAAAACTGGAAGAAAACAGGAAGCTTTGGCATATATTGTAAGATATGAAGCAGGAAGTTACAACATGTGTAAAAGTTCCACACCGTCTCAAAGTGGCTGCGCAGGTGCTCAAGACGTGTAAAGCGTTTACTGCAGGCCTGGCAGGGGTACGGCCTCTCACCCGTGTGGCACCTCAGGTGTCTCTTCAGATCCGCTTTCCTCTTCACTGTGTGTGTGCAGAACGGGCACTTGAAGCGCACTGTAGGGGCGGAGTCTGGGAGCAAGACACAACAAGATTTACAAGACATGCGGGAAAAAGGGACAGTGAGAAATCAGGGTTAGGATAAACCAAAACATTTTATACAAGCAGGACACGTTTTTAGTGGAGCGACACCTTGGTTTCATTTATTAACTGAACTTTAAAAATGAACTTAGCATGGAAAAGAACTTAATACCAGAATAACCTTATTTACACCAGACTTTCTTCATCTGATGTCAATTTGTTTGTATTTATTTGTCTTTGTGTACGTGTGTATGTGCTAGCAGATGCCTTTGGGAACACCTGTGTACAGCGATACAGACTGCCAATGTAGAAGTGAGTCCTCTGTATTTTAATTTGTAGCTACAGTGTCAGGTCGTGTAATGTTAGCTAGCTAAATTGGAATAGTTTACGATCGACAATTTACGAACATGAATACAGATACAGTAGGAGTACAATGTTATTGAGGCCTCCTGATAAATGTAACTTTGGTCAAAAATGTCTTCCGCAATGAGACAGTCTTTATCTCCAAATTGCTAACACTGCCAAAAATGCTGTCCATCATTTCCATCTACTTCGAAATGGAGCAAATTCACTGATTAATTGATGCTTTAATGATAAGGATAATGAAATGAGACCCGAAGATATTACATCATTATTGGTTCTCACCTTTATTGAAAACCCCCACAACTCCTACGATGGTAGGCAGGGTGGCATAGAGCTCGTCTGCTTTCTGTGAGCCTGCTGTTGCCCTCTGGAGGTCAATCGGCGAGTTGTCGTCTGGCGTGTACCGGTGAGTAGCCGATCTTTTCCTGGTCCCTCTCCTCCTGGGCTCAGAAACAGCATCAAACGGCCCTACCTGCTCCTCCTTCAAGCCTGTCTCCAGAACCGGCTGGCACTGTGTACTCTGTTTATTCGTCCCCTCCATTTCGTACTCGTCCTCGTCCTTATTGTCATCCTGGTGATCCCACAGGACACTTGGAGGAGGCAGGGAGTCATCGGTCGCGTCCTTGGCGCTGATCTCCAGCGAGGACTCAATGAAGGACTTGCAGTAAGCAATGACGTTGTCCATTTGAAGGTAGCTGGCGGCAGACATTACCTCGATCACGTTGCCGCTGCCCAGAGCAAGCTGACCTGAGTACACAAAGTCTAGGATGGTGGCGAAAGTGTTTGGGGTGAAGGCATCGAATGAGGCCCTTGCAGGTTCCAGGCTGTCCTGTGCACCCTGAGACAGCAGCATGCGGAAGTAGCCGCTGCTCCCAAACAGGACGTTGCGGTGCGCCCGGAAAAGGCGTCCGCCTACCAGCACGTTGCAGTCGCAGAACAGCTCCTGGCGTCGCTGCTGGTCCAACTGCTTCAGGAGGCAACTGTGGTGGTTGGCAGACATGTCGGAGCTCGTCCATCTGTGCACCGGCCTGAAATAACATCCGAAAAATGACACACTGATGTAAACAGTTCTTCAATGGTGTGGAGTACATTCGGATCTGTCTAGATCCGTAAGAGTTTTCTTACTTTGAATCTTTAAACACTGTATTTGGTAATGTACATGGAAGCAGATACGAAACAAACGCAAATAATCCTTAATTATTTCTATTATTATTTGCTATATACAGGACAAATATTCTCAAATAGACGCCCTACTTCATGTTAATCATCAGATATCTTTCTGATTTCTAAATGCAAAACAATTATTTCAATATTAAATACAACTGGTACATGTGTTCCCTAATAATTATTTATTTAGTTAGCACTTTAGATAAAAAAAAAAAAACATATCAGGACATTCCTGTGAAAAATAATACACCCTGAGGCCTGCTGTTTCATTCCTCGTGTTTGTACAAAAGAGGAAGCATCAGAACTGTTAAAAGTGGGAAGTCTGTATTTGTCAGAATTGTTGAAATAGTGAAACTAGGTGGTATAAGAATAAGATTTAGGATGTGCTGGAATTGTTGGAAGAGGAAAGGTGGGAGATGTTGGAAGTGGTAGATTAGGTGATAGTGGAAGTCAGAAGCTATAAGATGTTGAAAGTGCTAATGTAGAAAAGTGTACTAAGTGGAATGGTGGCAGTCTTTGGGAAGTAGGAAGCTAGATGATATGAACGTGGAAAGCTATTATGAAGTGGGAAGCTGGGTAATATAAAAAAAAGGATGCCAGGGATGCTAGGAGGCATCAAAAGCAGAATGCTGAGTGGTATAAGTAGCTGGAAGCTAGTAAGTACGGTATTTCTTCCTCACAGTGTTGGGTAACAGGAGTGTTGCGTCTTATGGCAGTTAGGATGTGTTGGAATTGTTGGTAGTGGAAAGGTGGGTCATTTCGGAAATACAAAGTTGCGTAGGAGGTGACGAGTTAGGCGATATTAGAAGTGGGAAGCTAAGAGGATGTGGGAAATAGGGAAAGTCGGGATGTGTAGGAAATTAGGAATATGGATGCTAGAAGGTGTCCAATGCAGGAAGCTGGGGGTATAGGGAGAGGAAAGCTTGTAAGTAAGTTGTCTGTTCCTTATAATGTTAGGTATCAGGAGTGTTGCATCTTATGGCAGCTAGGGTGTGTTGGAATTGGTGGTAGTGGAAAGGTGGGAGGTTTCAGAAGTAGGAAGCTGTTGAAGCTAGGCGGTGTCGAGCTTGGTGGTATTGGAAGTGGGAGGCTAGAAGGTGTAGGAAGTGGGAAGCTAGGAGGATGTGGGATGCTGGGAAATGTCAAGCTAGGTGGTTTTGGAATTGGAGGCTGGTAGGTGATGCAGTAAAAAAAATTGAATGTATAGAAATTTTCTCTATATAAGACAAAGATTATAGTTAAGATTTCTAAATGTAATATTAATTAAAATAATCAAACATAACACATTTTATGGTTTTTACTTGATGTATAGAGGTTTTTATATACCCAATCCAAGAACCAAGTGTTATAACAGCCTCCACAGCAAATCATTTACATGTCCACCAGCATCTCATTTAAAAAAAAAAAAATTATAGTAATAAATTATCAGCCGACCCCCTCCTCCTCACTGTACGTCCCACAGTCCCCTAGGGTCCACTGACCCCGTTTCCAGACACACACATCTAGCAAAGTGGACATATGACTTCTGATGATCAAGTCTCATTGGCCATGTTTTATTCATTACTTAGTTGTCATGTTTTGCAGATTTAGACATGCATGTTCAACACAAATGGTCCGGATACAGGAAGAGTGGATGGGTCATGTGCACATACCGAGTGCATGCAATGTAAAAAAAAAACAAAAAAAAAAAAACCCACACACATCAGCAGTTTGTGAATTCATCCCTTATGTGCAATCATGATAAGTGCTTGCTATACAGAAAGAAACGGTGGTTACTGTATGGGAGCTAATGGCCCACATTTGCAGCATCCGTGCCAGGTCATGTCACGTGACACAAAGCCATTATAAGATGATGTGGGGGATTCAGGTTAAATCTACACACATGGGCACGTTTTATTCTCCTGTTACATGTGGAGGAACGTGTACGTGCCCCTGGTTTCGAGAGCACCTCGTTTCTGGGTTCTCCTCTCCAAATAACACTCCCAGGCCATCCTTTGTTCAGCGGAGAAAGAAAGGAGGAGCCGGGAAGGCAGCGCGGACGCTGATTGGCTGACGCGTGTGTCAGTCAAATGCAGGCACCGAGAAGGGGGCGGGGGCTACACCCGAGTCGGGTCGCTCTTAAAAAGCGGAGAAAAGGCGAGAAAGTCAGGGTTAAAGTTTATTATGATAAAGAGTTTGCTTGTTTATTTAGTCTCAGAGGGTTTCGTTTTTGAAAAGCAGTGCGGGTTTTATATATTAATGCCGAGCAGGATATGAAGTCGGTCGGTGTTGTGGTGTGGAGTCGTAGGCGAGCCCGTGTATCTATAGGATGTGATTACACCCGCAAATCACGCAAATCACGCTCAAATACGAGCAAGCATCCAAGTGTACGAGTACAAAGGTTGTCCTTTTTCTGTTTAAAAAGCGGGCATGTAAAAAAAAAAACAACCCGTGCGATTCAGCCCCATCCGACCTCGCCCTTTAGGAGGGGAAAATGCACCATGCTTTGCCGTGCTATATTATTGACACGTGCAGGATTAAATGCCTCCAAAATCACGCAATATTCACCTATATTCTATCTCCACAAATACCCCCCTGGTGGTTGTGCACGGAGCCGTGGGCGCACCGTGTTTGCGCACGGAATGCGCAATAGCGCGGCGACCTCAGAGCCCGTCCCGTCGCCCACCCGCTTCCGTCTTCACATCCCCGATACACATTCAACAACTCCGCTACTCACTGCCGATCCGGTTCGCTCGGGGTCCTGTACGGTCTGCGCGTACCGTTCTCACACACCATCTCCATTTTCGTCGCCGGTCGTGCTAGTAGTAGTAGGAGTAGTAGTAGTAATAGTAGTAGTGTTTTATTTTTTTTTTCTCTCCCCCCACAGATCGCTTCCTGCTCAGCCCGAAAGACCGAAACCCGGTTGTGCGGGAGGAGGGAGGGATAAAAAAAACCCGAGTGTGCTGACGTGGGCGTTCAGAGAGCCCGCTTGGGGCAGTAAGACACGCTTAAAGTTACAGACATGCAACCCGGCATGTGATAGTCCAATCTGCATTTTGAGGAAAGGTGCCATTATTTATGCAAAAGTGCAAAGGTTCATAGTTGGACTCTCTCTGTGTCTCTGTATGTGTGTGTGTGTGTATATATATATATACAGATAGATATATACTGGTACAGATGTGCTGGTGGTGGCTCTATTATAATGGTAGAGTTTATTTAGCTGGAATTCCATGGGGCACCTGGTACATGCACAACCGTTTCTGACAGGTGAGCACTGTGTCTCCTTTCTGATGAGTTACTCCTGCATTCATTCTAATGGACAACTGGACAGTGTACAACCATGCACATCAGTTAAGGTTAGAGTAACACTCATCTTTTTGAGTTTGGGGTTTTGCCATTCCCACCTAAGTCAGAAATCCTACACCTCACAATACTACAGAATTGTGGACTGTTCAGCAGGAAGGGTGGTGTTTATTACCTGCTGATTATTTCTACAAGCTCATTGAGTCCATGTCCCATGGGGGACCTAACAAGTTGTAAACTGGTGTACCAGTTGTCCTGGCACTTTATCTTTGTTTAGATTTATTTACCTTACAGACAATTGTTGCACTAGTGTTTCCATTCAGCACTGTTCTAGTTGACATGCGCAGTTACTAACCCATTTGTATTGTACCCCAACTGTATTGTTTGCACTCGACTCACACGGTTGTGCATTTCCACCTTATGTAGTCCTGTGTCCCGAGTGCTGAAAAGTACGTCTTGCACCATGCGTGGCACAACGTTGCGTTCACAAAATATATATAGGAATGACAGTAAGAAACACTTGACATATAAACAGAATTGGGGGCACCGACTGTAAAACGTTAAGTTATAAAATATCTAAACAACAATTAACTTATGAGGGAAAAGAATAAGAAAAAAATCACCAGAATATAGTGTTAAGGTTTTTCAAAGAATATGCTTATGTGTAAAATGTCATTTCATAGCTGATGTTTATAAAAATGCTTATTCCAGTACAATTTCTAATTTATTAAAGGTGCTAATAAATTTGGAGCTAACTAATTTTTCAATTAAATGATAAAGAAATGGAAGCATTGTGTTACACTGTTGGAGGATGAAAGAAACTTCAAAGCAAGAAGTACCTTGTTACTTAATTTGTATTTTTATAGAAGAACTTTATTGCCAGGTGTGGTGGTGCCAAAGAATCCCTTCAACTGACGGCACGACTGAAGTGCCCTAAACTGCTCCCTGGTCGCTGTGGATAGGGTTGCCCACTGCATAACTTGCTAATCAGAGCCATAGTTTTCCCCCTTTTCCCCCAGTAAGTCACAATAGGATATATATATATATCATATATATCAGTAGATTTGAGTTATCATGGTTTGTCTTAAACCTGTTCAATTAAAGTGACCAGTGAAATGGGTTAGTAACTGTAAGGACTTAATAAACTATAAGAATTTTAAACAGAAGTACATGATTTCCATCAGCATTAATAATAATAAAAATTTAAAATAATAATAAATCATCCCTGGACCCTACTTTAGGAGCCAGTACACTAGCCCAAGGGTGTCCTTTTAAACATAGACTACAGTGTTTATTTTGCCATGATGCTAATGTAGCTAACACTTACAGGAAGCACATAGCCTCCAGTTTAGCATCTTGTGTGCTGGTAGAAGTCAAATCCTGTGGTTCCGTCTCCAGCCCCCAGGCTTTCTCACCCATCTCCTCCCTACAATTTAACCACTGTTTGCAGCTGAGCATTTGGCTGCTTAGCATAATACTGAAGTTGTCTAGACATCACATTCTCAGATTTCTCTTCTCTCTATTCAGACTCGTAAAAAAATATTACACACGTTTTAGAAAAGAAAAACAGCAAGAACAAAAAGCTCTTTTCAAAAAGAATTAATTTAATCTTTAGACTCCAACATGTCCAGGTAGAAACAGACAGTAATATTTGGCCCAGTATAATATTTAGACTAGAAATAACTAAATTAAGATGATTAAACAGACTTGTTAATGAGATCATGGCTTGCTGATAATTTAAACACATAGAAACAAGTAGGAATCATTGAGAAAGGCATTCATTGTGTCATGAGGTTTCTTCAAGTTGAATCAAGGTGTGTGTATAAAAAAATAATAATAATAATAAAAACAGTTGGTTCATGGCTCTGCTGCAATTCAGATTCATTTCAGCTGGTCGTCACGTCTGCACTTTTCCGTTTCATTACACTGTGCCGTTAGTGAAGCCTGTGGGATTCTGGGATTGCCAGCGCCACAAGTCTTCACCTAAGGAAAATAAGCAGACAGGAAATTATGTAATGAGGTTTGGGTTCCAACATATACAAAAGAGACTTTATTTATTTATTCATTTAAATTTCTTTCTACCTTTCAGTAATCCAGTTTTCCACATTAATCCCTCAACATAAATATATTTTTATTTATACATAACGTATATTATCATTTATAACAAATTATATAATAATGTAAGTTATAACTTTAACATTAAAACCACCTGCCAAAACAGCTCTGACACATCCATTCATGGTTTCCACAAGACATCTGAAGGCCTGCAACAGATCGTCCTGTGGATCTTCTATGGGATCTAACCAGACGGTCTTACCCTCACCCTGGTTCACTGGTTGTCCTTCCTTGGACCACTTTTGATGGGTACTAAAGACTGCATACTCACTCAGATCCTTAGGAGTTGCCCACTTTTAATGCTTTTTATTACTTGCCGTCTAATATATCCCACTCGTTGATAATTCCAATGAAATATGATTATGTTACTCAATTCACCTGTCAGTGGTTTTAATGGTTAATTTATATGTATTTAATATGTATTTTAATGTATTTATATAGTCAGCTCCAGAGTTGCTGTTACTCTCCGATTCCCACGCATCAGACATCATTCCCCTATCATACATCATCCATCAGCCAGGGCGTCATACTCCTCCGAGTATCGTGCAGCCAGCCACAGCTCTTTTGCGAGCTGGTTGCTGATGTAATGTCAGAGAGCAGTGTAACACACGGAGTAAAGCGCTTCCCAATTCTGTATGCATTAACTCACAGACACCCATGATCAGCTAGAGTCTCTATGATTAACAGGGAAAAGAAAATCTACCATTCTTCACTAGGAATGAAAGTAACATCAGTGTTCATACGTACACATCCTCTCTAGGCCAAAATCAGCCTTCCAGCCGAGCTCCTTCTCTGCCATGCGAGGGTCTGCATAGCATGACGCGATGTCTCCGCTCCTCCGGGGAGCAATCTCATATGCAATCTTCATACATAAAAAAAAAAACAAAAAAAAAACACACACACACATTTTAAGTGTTTTTTTAACGTTAATTTCACAAAACATTCACAGTGTCTGACAGGTTATTAGGTTAACAACTTGAACACCCGTTAGCCTTACTATACTGTTAGAACATGCTCAACCCTTATAAAAGCTCTTTGGCTAATACTAGCTAATAAAGAATCATACAAGCAACTACGTTTTGAGCCTGAGCCTGACATATCCCATAATTCACTGCAAGCCCATTTTATCTGTAAACGAGATGAAGCGTATTATTATCCGTGTAGGCTGGTGTAACATTTTTAATTACAAACAAAATTTGATTGATTAAAAGGTTAATTGAAACTATGATTTATTGTGTGGGACATAAGTGGTGTGACGGTTGTTGGTAAGATGGCGGATCAAGTGTGTCCGTTTATACTACATGCTCGCATACTGAAAGTGGTTCGTGTGGTACAGTGGTAACATCATTGGGTTCCCATGTGAGAGACCTGGGTTCGATTCCCGGTCTGGGCAGCCAGTCTG
>JAOVVF010000002.1:23218109-23231320 GCA_028565595.1 Duopalatinus emarginatus
TTTTAGTATAACATGTGTTCACCATTTTAATTGTAACATTTCACTTTAAAGCCTTATTTATTTACATAGATTAAAAAAAATGTGATTAATCGCGATTAACTATATGGAATAAAAATAAAAAATTTAAATCGCTTGACAGCTTTTATTATGAAGTTTAGATAACTACATTTTCCCGAGCGTCACTCTTGACACGTGATCAGTCGCGTGCTGCACAAACCAGGAAGTGGAAGAAAGGAAACGTTTCTTCATTATAAAACAGTTTCGAAACACACCACGTTGACTTTTTAGTCTTTAGTAGATTTTCTGATCTGACTCTTTATAGTGATTATTTCCGTGCTATTTATTCAAACAGCTTTGCGATAAAAAAAAAAAAAAATCGGCTCTTTTCAGTGAGTCATATTCGAATCGACTCACCACTAAGAATCGACCTGTTGTTAATGTTGCTGAAACGTTACGTTTTATAAAATCGTTACGCTATCTTTATAAAATAAGTAAACAAAAAAAATTCAGATAAAGCCTCATTCACAAAACGATGAGTCAAATATTCGACTCATGAGTCATATGAATGAACAGGTCAGATTTTAAGGGTTTTATGGAATCAATTGTATTAAATGATACTGTACCTTTAATGGTATTGCACACATGTACAAGTACACAAAGTAACAAAAAACATATGCCACATATACAGCTAATACATGCAAGTCGGTTCACGATTCAAAGAACCGACTCCCTGGGAAACGACCTTAATTAATCCAGCTGTCTGATAGAAGAGGTTGTGTCATGTCCAGACAGAGAAGTTTAATCAGTTCGGAATGCTTATTGGGAAATAGTTCTTCAGAAGGGTATAATGAGTCCCTCATCAGGCCTCCAGGGTGGAAAGACAATAAATTTAATCTGAACTGATAAGGGTTCTTATAACTAAATACTCACTGATCAGCCATAACATTATAACTCCCTTAATATAGTCTAGGTTCCTCCTGTGCCACCAAAACAGGCCCGTCTTGTCAAGGCGTGGACTGGCTGTGGTGTCTGGTTAGCAGCAGATCATTAGTCCTGTCAGGTTTGGCCTTCATGGCTTTGTCCAGCACAGCCCACAGATGCTCGATCAGACTGAGATCTGAGGAATTTGGAGGCCAAGTCAACACCTTGTTGGGTTAAATGCAGTGGTCAAATTCCTCTGTGTGTAAGTGGTCAATGAGTCATTTTGCTTCACTTCAATTTATCACTGATATTAGGGAACACCATGGTCCAGTGTATAAGTAGGTGGCATGTTTCAGAATAACATCCACATGAATACCAGGACCCCAGGTCTTCTAGCAGAACATTACCCAGAGCATCACCCTACTTCTCCCAGCTTGCTTTCTTACCATAGTGCATCCTGGTGTCATGTCTTCTCCAAGCACTGCACACGCACATGAGCGTCCAAATCATCAGACCAGATCTTCCTCTGATCCATGGTCCAGTTCTGAGGCTCATGTGCCATGGTAGGCATTTTGACCAGTCTGTGATGCACTGTGTATCATAGTCAGTTTAAACATTTTCAGCAATCTGAGCAACAGGAGGAAGGCAGATTGTCTAGCCTTCGCTAATCAGACACATCAGTGAGTCTTGGTCTCTTTTGACCCTGTCACTAGTTCACCGATTGTTCTTCTTTGGACCACTGTATATTGGGACACACCCCACAAGACCTGGTGGTCTAGACGTCACAATTTGGTCCTCGTCAAAGTCACTCAAGTCTTTACACTTGCCCATTTTTCCTGCTTTCAACACATAAACTTCAAGAACTGATTGTTCACTTGCTGCTTTATATATGCCACCCCTTAACAGCCGCCAGTGTAACAAGATTATTATTCACATCTAACAGGACAGTGCACCACCAAACACGTATAGAGACACCGAGTTATGGTCTGAGGAACACTCATCCGAGTTTGGGGTTTAGTCACCAGATCTCAGCGTTATTAAACACATCTGAGATGTCATGCAACACGCTGTGGAACACAGAAATCCTCCACCTCAGAATACAACAGAATTGTGGAAAGGTCTGTAGGAAGTCTGGTACGGTAAATTTCAGCAAACATGTGGAGTCTGTGGGGGACCTTCCAAGTATTAAGATTGGTGTACCAGTTTTTTTCTGGTACTACATGATCACTCATTAATATATACACCAGCCCAAGACATGATAAAGAAAATATTCCTTTATTAATAATGTTATTGACTTTGGCACAAGACTGAGGTTTTAATATTAATATGTACATCACATTAAAGGCACTTTATTTGTTAATACACAAGTGTTGGAGTTCAGCACATTTATCAGCAGTCATGCTGTCGAGTTTATTTTGAAGCCCACAAAAATATAACCATAGAACAGTTCCTCTGAAGTCCACAGTTCTCAGGAAATCCATTCTGCACAATGCTGTGACTTGAAACATAAGGCATCTTGCCCTGGGTTTACAACAGGTTATGGACCATAATCATGTTCCAACACAACGGAGACGTGTCGTATGCTACAAAGACCAAATCCATAAATAAAAACCAGTCTGGGCATCGAGAGCAGTTTCAGTGAAATCAGTCCAATCTTAGAGAAGAGAAGTGTGTAAATAAATAACAACAGTGACCGAAATCCAGACTTCTCCGATATTCGGGAATCCTATCAGTGCTAAAATCTTTGAAAATACCCCGAGGTGGTGACTCATTCCTTCCCCATGCGAGCTTTTACACCAAAACCGGCTGATTCTGTCAAATCACAGGCGCCTCTGGGTCAACCAGGGTGGGGTTGAAGTTACATTTGATCCTCTAAATAGATGTTGGTAATGTTAATAATCACATAATGAACATGCCAATATAAATGCAGCACAGCCTTAATGTTTGCAAAGACTCCCTAACTGTTTAGCTTGGCTACCACATGCTGAGGTGACTGTATTTGTGTGTTTATGAACCCAGGTACAGATTTCACGTCACTCACCTTCACACTGGATGCGAGTGATATGATGGCGTGTCAGCATTTTCAGGATATTTTTAATAATAGTAACCAACTGCACTGTTACACACTGATAGGTAGCTCATGGGGTAGTTGTTCCACAAACTGTTCAATTTGCCCCATGATTCATTGTGGAAGTTTTATAAAATTGACCCTATAAAATCCATCGCCTTGTATTTTTTTTTGTCTAACTAGCCAAATATTATTGTAAATGCCCCATCTCACCACCAGGGGTCGCCATGCCAAGTCCCTCAGTTTGGTCTTTCCTTCCTCATTATTGGTTTACACAATTCCCTCGTGAAGTCTTGCCATTTTTCCGATCGCCATATTAACCCTCAGTGGTTCTTCTTTCATCCTGGAGTTTTTCATTATACAGTTTGAGACGAGCTCTAGGACACCCGTCTATTCTTCACTTTGCTGTACTTGTGAAAACTATCTCAGTGGCTGTCGGCTCATCCACAAGGACGTGTGTACAGCAGATGATCTACTTACTGTTATGTCAGTTGAGGGACGCAGCAGTAGAAGCTTGGTGGTGGTGGGATTTGACCTCATGACCTTCTGCTTGGAAGTCCAACGTCTCAGATTTTGAGCTGTTTGTAGATGTTTAGTTAATATTTATGGAAGGAGTCTCCGGGTGGCACGGTGGTGCCACAGGTCATGTTTGTGCTACACTGATGCAGAGATCTGGGGTTGTGGGTTCAATCCCTGCTTTGGTCTCTGTCTGTGAGGAGTCTGGTGTGTTGTCCGTGTGTGTGTGTGTGTGTGTGTGTGTGTCCATGTGGGTTTTCGTCGTATCATCGCTGCTCTGGTTTCCTCCCACCTCCTGGTAGGCTAACTGGATGTGCTAAATGGCCCTAATAGTGTGAGTGTGTGAGTAAATAGGTGTGTGTTTGTATGTAGTCCTCTGCGATAGATTGGTGCCCTGTCTGGGGGGTATTCCTGCCTTGTGCCCAATGATTCCGGGTGGGCTCCGGACATAACCGCGATCCTGACGGACGAAGCGGATTAGAGAATTACTGACTGACTGGAAGGAGTCTCCAGTGTCAGTGGTTTGTACCAGTCAAAGCCCAGAAAAAAGATCAGACGTGCCGTTTTTTTAATAAATAAAATTATTGGTAATTGATGGCTGATGATTGATGATTGCTGTGGTTTAAGAAAACACTGCTGTTATAGGAAAATAATCAAGGCTATTCGAGATTAGGGAACCGGTCATGTGACTGGATGGTTGCCGGTTCGATTCCCTGTACCGCCAAGACATGACAAGTGCCCTTGTGCAAGCTGTCTAACTCCCGAACTGCTTTCTTGGTGGAAAGGATTCACTGCCTCTAGTGTGTGTTATAATGCACGGATGGGTTAAATGTGAGGTCACAGTCCTCTGTGTGCAAGGACAGCGATCAATCACTTCACTTTCCTTAATTTCACTTTCATTACGCATACCTACTCCTGATTATTTTCCTATGACTTTTTGACAATTTTCCCACAACATGCTTCAGACATCGGGATCCTGGTACTGATTTACTAATAATATCCAGGTTGTGTAATCATGCGGTGTCATCGGTCTCCACACGGTGGAGCTCAAAGGTGGTGGAAGTGAACTCGCCGAAATGGCGTGCGATGTCGTTTGGAGTCATTTGACACTGATCCAGAGAAAACGGGGAGGATACTCAATGTTGCAGAGGTCACATCTCAAAATGGCGGTACATGCTCTCCACGTATCCCAGAACCCTCTGCCAGTCGGGGCCTTCGGTCTTCAGCATCTCGTCCGCGGTCTTAAAGAAAACACAGTTCGATACATAGATATAAAAATTGAAAGTATTTCTATTAATAGAAAGTCTGCCAGGCAGATATGCTACTCCTGAGTCCTACACTACTGACAGTTACTTATTACCATTACAAAAATTACCCATGACTCACCATGGCGTTACTCATAGCCTTTTTTTTTTTGGCGGAACGAAAACTACAACATGGTTACTATGGTGTACCATACACTGAAGTGCCGGAAAAACTGGTACAGACAATGACTATGCAAAATACATAGCAAAGCCGTTAATACACATCACTGCTTGCGTTCACCAGTGTGTATATAAAGCATCAGGCATCAACGGAAGAGTCATAATGGTGTGGCATTCCATGGGATTCCTGTTACATCTCCAGACCTCTCTGGCAGGTTAACGCGTTGTGACGAATTACACCCTGCATTCATTCTGATGGGTTTGTCCTCTTTTGACAGGTCAATGCACCACCACAAACCCCTAAAGACACCAAATTATGGTTAGAGGAACACTCATCTGACTTTCGGGCTTTGGCATTCAACCCAACGTTGTTATCTGATGCATCCGGGATGCCGTGAAAGGTGCTGTGCAACACAGAAATCCTACACGTTCCCACAAGCTCATGGAGTCCATGCCCTGTAGGGGACCTACCAAGTATTAAACTGGTGTACCAGCTTTTCTGGCACTTCAGTGTTTGCAATTACCACAGTTACTATAAACTACCATAGTGAACCCAAGGTTGGTTTTTCTAAGGGTAAATTGTGTGTAATTTAGTAACAGTGCTCTAATTATAGTGCGCCATAAAGCTCCAGTAAAACCACATCATTAACTGCGGACATGTACACTGACGATGCACAGCATTCGATCGCTGACATAACGAGAACATTGGACGTTAGTATTATGAGGTTTTGTGTGGACATGTTATAAACCTTCTAAAGATAATGAAGGAATTTATTGTAGGATGTGGAGACCATGGAGATTTATGACTTTGTGTTATAGCTGATGATAAAAATGCTTCGGGCCAATAAAAGAAGTAGGTTAACGTTCACAGGTTTTATAAAAGGTATTAGTGCCTGTTCACGTTTAATGGTGCGTTGTGACTCACCAGTGACGCGGCGATTCCCAGCTTCTCTCCCGTCTGAAATGCCAGCATGAGGTTTTCTTTCTGAGGACATAATAATCACCATCAACATCATCATTATCTCTTTTTTTTCCCCTTTTTTTCCATTTTCTTTTGCACAGAGAACTGTAAACTCTCCGAACTCCAAATATCCAAATCGCTGATTATTCAAATCGAGTTGGAGATCTGCATGTAAAGTAACAGATCCAGACAGAAGCTGTATCGGAACCCCTTCCATCCCCTCCGTAAAATCCTGCAAAGACAGAGTAGTGCTCTGAGCAGCAGGGTTCTGTGGGTCATTCCTCCCTACAGCCATCAGACTGTACACTTGCTGTACTCTAATTTTATTTACATTATAGAAATAAGTAGAAATAGTAGAAATAAAGAATAAAAGGTAAAGTTTATAAGACCGTAGTGAGGCCCGTGGTTGACATTGTATGATTCGGAGACAGCGGCACTGAATAAAAGAGAAGAAAAATAGCTGAAGGTGGTGTAGATAAAGATGCTGGAAGTGACCAGGATGGACAAGAATAGGAACCAGTCTGTTAGAGGAACAGCGCAGGTGGGATGTTTTCATGCGAGACTGAGACGGTCTGGCCATGTGAATAGTAGGGATGAGTGTTATATCGGGAGAAAGATGCTGAGAATGGAGCTGAACCCAGACAGGAGCAGGAGAGGGAGCCTAAAGAGGAGGTTTATGAATGTGACGAGGGAGGATACGCAGGTAGTCGGGGTGATGGAGGAGCACGATCAGGACAGGACGAGTTAGAAACGATTAATCTGCTGTATCCATTTCTAACAGGAACAGCCAAAAGATGATGATGATGAATGACGTCTTCCACATGTCTGTACACATCGCACACCTGAGTATGTTTCATTTCACGTGTAAACAGTGCTTAAAAAAAAACAAGGCATGCAACAAGAAGTGACTGGAAATGGAGACATTTGTTCATTTTGAAAGAGAAAGTGAACCTCTGCATTTAACCCATCTGTGCAGTAAAACACACACGCTAGTGAACACACACTAGGGGGCAGTGAACACATTTGCCTGGAGTGGAGGCAATACTAACTCGTTCCATCTAGAGTGGTGCTGTAGAGTGGTGCACATATCTGAAACTGTTCAGTCCCCAAATAGCTTCACCTTGGACTGTTACAAAGCACTGACACTGGAGACTCCTTCCATAAATCTTAAAACCATCTCAAGAAATACACTTCTTTTTAAATCCGTTTCTCTTCCATATACATCCATGTGAATGAGTGGTTACTATAGAAACGCTAACGAGGGTGCTAATCTATCACTTGCAGCTGTTCTTGAAAGTGAATCTGTCGTCCAATCAGAACGCAGAATTCTTCGGCGACTTATACGTAATGAAATGTTAAACTCTTCAGAGTTGCCATCAGATAGTATTGTGTACAGTACCGAGTGTACGAGTGTGTGTGTGCGTGTGTTACCTTGTTCTCTGGTCTGAGTGTGTTGTAGGGTATGTGTGATGGGAGGTAACTGTGGTACACGGCACAGAAAGCCAAGCCGTCCATCCAGCTACTGCTGAAGTTCGTGATCTCTATGTTCTGGGGAAAAGGAGACAAAAGAGACAAAGAGCTATGTATAAATCCAGATTATTGTGGTTATTTTGACATCGTGAGATCATGTGGTGTCTTCATTTCATGATCAGAGATTAGACAGTTCCCATAGCAACAGCGACACAATCTTTTATTTCCTGTCCTGTCCTGTCCTGTCCTGTCTGGACTCTTCCCTCGTCTCTTTAAACTGTTTCTAGTTTCCGCTTATTATGTTAAGCACAGGGGATAGTCTTCAGGATGTGGTGTAGTTTACACTTTGCGAGTTTCTTGGACATATGACGACAAGCTGTGTTTATTTTTGTCTCTTTATCTTTATCAAGAGAGAGAAAATTGAGATGAGGATCAGGGAAGGACTGTTTATAGCTGCTATAATGTAAATGATAACAGAAGCTTGTGGAGTGGGGGTTCCACATTAAACATAGCTATAAATAGATAAAAAGTGTATGTGTGATTCAGTGATTCAGATTCAATTTCATAAAGTATTGTATACACCGAAGTGCCAGAAAAACTAGTATACAACACAGATAGTCAGTAGGTCCCCCATAGAGTAGGATTCTTCCAGCTTATGGAAATATTTTGTAGGTAATGAACATCATACTTCCTGCAGAACAAGTCCGCAATTGTGAAATCTGGTTATTTAGGTGTGAATGACTAAACCCCAAACTCAGATGAGTGTTGCTCTAACCATAATTTGATGTCTTTAGACGTGTGATGTGGTGCATTGTCCTGTTAGAAGAGGACAAACCCGTCAGAATGAATACAGGACATGAACTGGTGGAACTCATCACACATAGTGTTCACCTGTTAGAGATGTCTGTAGATGTACCAGGGGTCACATGGAATGGCATCTAAGCACACCTCATACTACAGTGTCCCAGGACTTTTGACTCACCCTTTTACACCGAGACAAGCCTTTGCAAAATACATACTCCTGTGGTGGCTTCATAATGGTATGGGGTTTGTTTAGCAGGAACCAATCGTTATGAACCCGCATGAGTATCTCTGAAGAAATGCTGTCACAAGCATATACAGGGCGAGTCAAAAGTCCAAGGATTGTATCATGAAGCCAAGACCAGTCTACGTACTTTGCATCAGCTCGGCTTGTTCAGGCACTTCAGTGTAATTTTATTTATCTGCTGTATTTTCTTATCTAGAAGTTGACAAGTCAAATTCCTCATATGTATCAACACGCTTGGCCAATAGAGCTGATTTAGCCAAGGTCGTGTACCTTATATCCGCTGGTTCGGTTCTGACTCCAGCGCAGTAGTGAGTTGCGTTTGGATCCGCCGTGACGTCGGAGCAGCATACTGAGGTCCTCCGGAGGCCTGGAGAGAGACAAAACATTTCATTTAGTTGCAGCTCAGACAGAGAAAGACTCATACAGGACTAGTTAATTGAGCTGAAGTATATTATATATGTGAAGTATATCATTCATCAGGATGGTGATGTTAACCTTGTTATAAGAAGTCTTGGAGACATGTACAATCTATTAAAATGTTGATGTTATGGTTTCAATTGCAGCGTGTTAATTACAGGCGTCCCAGTATACAGTGGTTAATACCTAACAAAAGTGGTCCAAGGAAGGACAACCAGTGAACCAGTGACAGGGTCATGGATGCCCAAGGCTGGGAAGTGAAGGCTAGGCCGACAGAAGGATCTGTTCCTCATGACTTAGCAGCCAGATACCATCATACCATACCACCAGTCCAAGCCTCAACGGGTGAGATCTGTTTTAGTATTTGGGTTTAATGTTATGGCTGATCGTTGTGTAACAACATACAATCTTAAGGGTGACATATTAAAGGAAAAAATACCATCAGGTCTTAGCAATGCCACCACATGCCACCAGAACAGCTTTAGTTCGCCTTGGCATTGATTCACATCTCTTAATCTCTATTGCAGGAATGACTTTCATTCATTTTTACCAATTTTCCGTCATTGTGTTTTATGATGGTGGTAGAGACACCATCTTTCATACGTACTCAACTGGGTTTAACGAGTATGAGACCAGAGACCAGAGACCAAATCCACAACCCCAGATCCCTGGAGCTGTATAGCAAACACACCACCATGCTCCTCCACTATCATACTGCCCCGCTTATGCATAAACTTCGTATCATCCAGGAGACTTTGGTTCAACAATTTGGCCGATTCCCCTTTCAATGCTGTACTTGTATATTGTCCTTGATATATGCAGTTCTAATGCCAGGATCAGACTGGCAACGCTACACGTTAGATGCAGACAAATCATCACTCATGTTCTTGTGCGAGTTCACTGGTGTTCGGGGAGGAGGAGCTATAAAGTGTCATTCATGTCTAGAGAAGTGCTGTGAGTTATGCTGAAGGTTTTGTTGCTAAAAAGCAATAAAAAAAAGGAAAAATGATTGTGGACCCTGTTTTCCGATCTGAGGAATGATGACCCATAACCAGCTACCGTGTTACTTCAGTTCTTCCATTATTTCTCACAAATGTTCATCCTTTTAGAATCCCTCAAGCAAACTTAAAAAGTGCAGATGTACGTTTCCACAGTTTCACTAAACTTTCCTCAGCTAAAAACAACTAAAGTCTCTCTCTCTCTTCTGTGTTTACATATGTGTGCAAGAGAACTGGTCAACATCATGGAACCTGTCATGGGAGATGTCAAACTAGTCGGAAAAATCGCAAAAATTTTAACATGTCAGACTTTCCGTCGGGTTGTCATGAGGCATCCCAGACGCCACGTCAAAGATCTTTAATTATGTCACACTACACGACCGTTCACCGTTCTTGATGCTCATATTTGGGTGTGATGCTGGAAACTTGTCGGCCCAGCATAAGGTTGGAGTCAGAAACTCACAGAGACAGGTACTTTAATGGCAAACTAGGTCAACACTGAAAACCGAATCCCAAACACACTCCAAAATCCAAGTCGGGCATCTGAGCTAGAGTCTAATACCAGGTCATCCAAATACATAATAACAAATAGGCTCTTATAGTGTGGCTTCCTATTACTCCATAAAGAGCTCAACAAAACACAGAACCTAAATATATAAACTAAGGCAAGGTGAACTAAACTCAGGTGTTAGCAGTAAACTTAAACAAGGAAACTGAAAACAGGTGCTAAAGTCAATAGGCAGGGAACTGAAAACGGGCGGCTCATGGCTGGACGTGGCCATCTTGATTGGTTGCTAGGGATTCTGGGAGGTGTAGTTGTGGAACATGGAATTTTGGTTGGCACACAATGAGGGTGAAGCCCGAACAGCAGACCTGTGACTGCACCACAGGTCTTCAGTATGAATTCAGTATTAATGTCCACCACAACACAGAACACCATACACAGTGGAAGAAATGACACTAAAGTGTCAGAAAAACTGGTACTCCAGTCTAATACTTGGGGAAATATTCTGTAGCCAGTGAACACCACACTTCCTGCAGAACGGCCCACAGTTCTGTTGTATTCTGAGGTATAGGATTTCTGTGTTCCACAGCATTGCATGCCGTCCAGACAATGTTAAAATCTGGTGACTACAAACTCAGTGTTCCTCTAACTATAATCTGGTGTCTCTAGACGTGTGTGGTGGTGCATTGTCCTGTTAGAAGAGGACAAACCTATCAGAATGAATACAGGACATGAACAGGTGGAACTCATCAGAAAGGAGACACACATAGTGTTCACCTGGCAGAGACGTCTGTAGATGTACCAGGGGTCCCATGGAACACCAGCTAAACAAACCCCTATGTATTTTGCCAATTTTTCTGGCAATTGCTGGTATTTATTGCTATTATTATTATTATTATTAGCAATAAACCACCATTTTCTGAGATCAACCCACACTCCATCATGGACTACTGTTTTATTTTGAATATATTTTAACCAAGTACATTTTCAGAACTCTAGCATCAGACAGCCTCTGATTTATTCCTCCATTAATGCACATCTAGACGAGTGCTGCAAAAAATCTGCCAAAAAAAAAATTCAACCCCCTCATCAGAAACCAGATATTTATAAAGGTTCACGACTAAACACTAAACTCTAGCTGTCGTAAGAGCTTTAATAATCCCCCATACTGACCCTGAGTTCGTCCCACGATGTTCCGTCGAAATGGCAGAATGTTCAGACTTAACAAAGAAATCTGTTCACTGACCTTCACTGTGAGTCATGATAAATGACAGAATGTATGAAAGTGGAGACAGCGAGACAGGAAGAGCAAAACAATAGAGGTTCACACTCACTTAATCTTGCTAGTCTTGTATGGAGAAACGTCTATAACAGGAGACGGGTGTAAAGATGGATTGTCCTCCTTTTTATCTGTTAAACACACACACACACACACACACACACACACACACACAGAGCACACTTAACCACGTTACATAACAGTTCTCTTTCAGTACTGTGTGTCCATTCTATACCTTTATATAAATTAATCAAGTTGTCCTGCTGGTCCATTTTCAGCCTGTCTCGTGTTGGATTGTTGTTCTAAAATAACCAGAGGACATTTTTAACCATGTGCATGTGTAAGACACATTCAGTTACACAAGCAATTAAAAACGCAGATCTGTTCTTACTTTGTTCAGGGCATTTGTTATCCGTGCTATAGAAGTCTGGGATGTACCATTTAGTAGGCTGGTGGGGGATGTTGACTGTTTTCTGCAAAACAATGGCATGTACCATAAAAATTGTGCGGCTTTGTTTTGACAAGAACCAGTAAATCTTAGTTCAGGATCATGAAATTAAAAGCAGTGACTTATTTATTTAGAACTACATTCCCACAGTTCCATGTTTGACACGCCACACATTCACAGAGCTCTACATTTCCAAAATCCACTTTCCCAAAGCTCCATGTTCCCATGGCCAATGCTTCCAAAACCCAATGCCCCTGTAATACCATACATTTCCATAGCCCCAGTATTCCCAAAATCTACGAGAATTAGTCAAAAATAATCTGCACTCAGGTTTTTAGGCTTCAGCTCTTCAGTGAGCATCTCACTATAACGAGCACTATTGATTGTTGAACATTTTTGACATGTTGCTCTTTTTTCATGCAAAGCACCAGTTATGCGGATATTTTTCTTGCACTGCAGTCACAAATGAACTGACGTAACACGTTCAAACCTGCACAGCAGTGACTGGGAAGACAGCAACTTGATAAGACTATGTGGATAACAGAAGTTTTAGTTTTAACCGGAGTGCAGATAATTTTTGACTCACTCTTGTATATTTCAAAGCATCAATGTCTTCTCCCCAAACAATTATTTCCAGGGAACCATGTCCCCATGGCCAATGTTCCCAAAGCCCGTTTTCCCAAGGATCCATGTTGCCAATGCCAATGCTAACAAAAGTGTGGTCCCAAAAAACCACACATTTCCATTCCCTCATTGTTCCCAAAACCCATATTCCCGAACCCATCATGTTCCCCAAGCCCTATATTCACAGGAAACCATGTTCTCATGGCCAATGTTCTATATTGGCCTATATTACAATGTCCCAGCAATCCTAAAACCATACATTTTTATGGCCCAGTGTCCCAAAAACCTATATTACCAATTCCCCAAGTTTCCCAAGCCTTATATTACAAGGAAACCATGTTATCTTGGTCAAATTCGTCCCCCTGAACCTCATTTTCCTAAGGTTCCCATGGCCCAGTGTTTGCCCAAATCCTGTTCTTACAAGGCTGTGGGTATTCTCACAAATTTCCATTTTACCCCCAACCCTAAATTCTCATGCCCAATGTTCTCAAAACCTATATTTCCAAGCTGCTGTGTTCTCTTAAACCCTATT
>JAOVVF010000002.1:23267994-23282919 GCA_028565595.1 Duopalatinus emarginatus
ATCTTTCTATGAGGGTTAGTAGGATCAGTTAATATTTCTGTGGGAATGGGTGGGATTAGGTAATCTTACTGTGGGAAGTTTTTTGTGCGTTTGTGAGATCGGTTCAATTTCTGAGGGAGTGTTCATGGATAAAGGACAGAATCAATATGATGGGTTGCTTATGTGGTGCTGTGATGTTTTTCTACCATTATAATTCATTGTGCCTTGTCCAGGTCAAAGACACCATGGCTTACACCTTCTGCAAGAGTGGGTGGGATTAGTAAATTTTTCAGTGGGAGTGGGTAGGATTGGATAATCTTTCTGCAAGTGTGGGTAGGTTTGGTTAATCTTTCAGCAAAGTGGATAGGATTGGGCAATCCTTCTGCAGAGGTGGGCCAAGTAGATGGGTGGGATTGGTTAACCTTCCTGCAGTGGTAGATGGGTGGGATTGGTTAATCTTTCTGCAGCAGTAGGTGGGTGGGATTGGTTAATCTTTCTGCAGCAGTAGGTGGGTGGGATTGGATAAACTTTCTGTGGGAGTGGGTGGATTGGTTGATGTTTTTGCGAAGGTCGGTGGGATTGGTTAATCTCTCTGCAAAAGTGTATAAAATGAGACTGTGTAATCTTTTTGCAGAAATGGGCTGGATTGGTTAAACCTTCCTTCATTTCACGCCTCACAAAATGCAGAGTTTTAAATAGCTACACTAAACTTTTCCTGAATCAAAGCATTTACTGTAATTCACCTGCATGATGAAGTCATCTTTGCTGTGACCTTCGTTTCTGGCTGGACTGTGTGAACAGCATGGAGATAATAATGCTCAGGCCTGCACCAGAGACTAAATGTCACCGTCTTAGCGGTGAGGACAGGGAGTAGCGAAGGCCTGTTGACATTTACTGCTAAGATAATTAGCTGCTAAGAGGCTAAGCCAAAGGCTACTCATTATGAGCGAGTCAGCGGTTTTGATCGATAATTATGTTTATGAGCTCAGTATTGCAGAGGTTATAATCAGCATGAACGGTATATTGACAGGTTTTGGAGATTTTAAAGGTCTTATGATGACTAGGATTATGGTAAATATTCCTATTGCTAGGAACGTGAAATTTAGGCTTGCAGCTGATGAGTGTTAAAACATTAATGTTCAGACCTTCATTTGCTTTCTAAGTTCAGTTATTGACAAAACTTATGACATTTAAATACCTGTATTTAATTGTGATCAATCACAAATTATAGCTCAGTTCTTTTTTTACTGACAAAACTGAAATACTCAGGAAAAACCTAGCAAGAAAGAGACATCTCCCTGAGACAACTTCAGCTATCTAAAAAAATCTCTTGGCAAGAAAAAAAAACATTCTACAGTGATGATAGCTAAGAAGAAATTACAACTGTAGAACTTTAGAAACATCATCCTAATAAGTAAGAGTCTCACAGCGACAACTTTACCTAGCAAGATATAACCAGTGACAACATTAGCACATTAGAAATAACCTTCTCATATATCCATGTGACAACTTTAGCTAGCCAGAAATAATCTCTTAGCAAGATAAATAACATTGTGCAGTTACTGCAGCTAGCAAGAGATAACCCGTTACATTAGCATGCTTGAAGTAACCACCTATCAAGAAATATCTCCACATGACAACTTTAGCTAGCAGGATATATAACCTTTTTATAAAAGAAAAGCAAATTTTGCAGTAGTAGCTAGCAGGAAATTACCTCCTAACATTTGCACACTAGAAATACTTACCTAACAAACTTTCTGTAGCTAGCAATTAATAACCTCTATACAAAAATTGTAGATAAGTTTGTAAACCTCTGTAAAAGTCTATAGAGGTCAAGGCTACAATACAAAAGCAAGAACCCCTTAAACTCCTACAGTGTTGTTCAGATACATGTATCATTTTCAAGATCATTCAGAAACATTGTGCTTCACAAAATATAAATGTTAATAAAACTTGGTCCATAACGAACACTGTTCAAAATTTGACTGCATTTCTGTTTATAAATCAGCTCTTAAACAGTCTATACATAGTCATCTGCTTATCTGAGGACGAATTCTTAGTCAGCCTGGACCTTATAGAGCTGATTTTTCATCCAGGTGAATAATTTATTCAATCCAACAAGCAGCTGTGTTGGCACTTACATTCTCCAAAGGTACTTATCTCACTGGGCAGCAGTAGGTACAAGCTAACTGTATAGGCTAGCCACATAATCTGACAAAAATTGTATAGATATCTGGTCCAGTAAACAGCATTATTCCTCAAATCAATTAATTTTACCACTTTTTAGGCAAGCCCAAGAGCATAGTGGACAATATCTGGATGAAATAAAATACTACAAAGTATAATTCTTTAACTTTAGTCTAACCTAGCACACTAGCCTGGGCTCATTATTTATGTGTACAGTAATATTTTGGATCTTTACTGCAGCCATAACAGACACATGAGGTTCTGTTTGAAATGATTTCCAGTCCTGGTTAGTTTTGAGTTATTGAGGTTTTGAATGTTATCAAACATACAGGCAATAATAAATATAATAACGATAACGGGTTGTGTAAAAGTTTTTACAACACCACAGATCCTCTGGCTATAATAACGGAATTGGTAGCTTAGTGCTGAAGGCACTGCTTGCAAGGTCATACGTTCAAATCCCAGCACCACCAACCAGCCACTACTGGGCTTTTGAGTCCTTAACCCTTAGCTGTATCCTGTCTCAACTGTAAATCATCATTGAATAAATACCCCACATTTACACCCACTGCCCTAGCAGGTATGAAATACCCATAATGCATTGTGTTTCAGTTTCAGTGATGTGAACTAAAGACCTTTTAAAACTTTTTATTGATTATATACATTGATGATCTCATTACAGTGGCACCTGTCAAGGGGTGAGGTATATTAGGCAGCAAGTAAACAGTCAGTTCTCAAAGGAGATATGTTGGAAGCAGGAAAAATGGGCAAGTGTGAGAATCTGATTGGCACTGACCAGGGACAAATTGTGATGTCCACACACCTGGGTCAGTGCAGGTCTAAAACAGCAGGTCCTGTGGGGTGTGTCCCAGTATACAGTGGTTTATACCTATCAAACCTAGTCTATGGTAGGACAACCGGTGAACTGGTGACACAGTCATGGGAGACTAAGACACACTGATGGGGATGAAGGTTAAACCGTCTGATCAGACCCACAGAAGAACATCTGTGAATTTACACCCTCAGAGGGCTTCTTCCTCCCACTCCTCCCGATATAAAACTAGATCAGATGTTGTAACTGATCTGCAGAACTACATCATGTCATGGTCATGGTCATGTCATCTTTTCCCTTTGAATAGGAAGAACTTCATTGATCCAGTAGTGGAAGAGAGTGCAGATCACTTCAGTCTCATCTGAAGGGTGGAAGAGAGAGAGAGAGAGAGAGAGAGAGAGAGAGAGAGAGAGAGAGAAAGAGAGAGAGAGACATTTACTTAACTTTAACTCATTATTATGCAGCAAGATGGTTCAAAAAGGGTACATAATATTCACTTGACTGTAAAGTGGCAATTATTTGGTGGAAAATGGTGGAAACTCACTAAAATCTATTTTGGTATAACCACCCTCTCTATATTGTTGACTCCACATTCTCTTGTACATTTTGTATAAATAAAAGCGTCATACAGATTCAGAACCTAAAAAACAAGACTGATGCATAACTAGTAGCTAAAAGTTTCCCTTCCTAATGTTACACCATTAGCCAACATTAGACGCCCAACACGTCTCGCCTGATTGACTACATTTGGGTAAGAGGAGCAGTGTGTAAATGTAACTATTTCTCGCAGCCATCTCAGTTGCACTTCGATTTCCCCCCTAGTGCAGTTTACATAAAGTACATACAGCATTTACAGCAGCGTTCCTCCAAATGTTGGTGTGTATAGACGCTTAAGTCTGTGGGGGTGATGGAGCGAACACTTAACGGCTGAATTCACTCTTCATCTGTCTTTCCTCCAAGGGCCAAAATTAAGCTTCGGGCACAGATGCAGTCTGTACTTCATTGATTCTTAGTGTGCGTTAGTAAGCTGTAAAGAACATCTGAAGGACCTGAATTGCAGTGCAATCACTGTACTGAACAAGCAGTTAACAACAATAATCAAATGTTTAATAGTGCTGGGATACTTTGTAAGTTTTAAAACATAATGATTTACTTTTTTTCTCCCTAGATTTTCTTTTTAATTTAGACGTCTGATTTGCCATCAGACATCTTTCCCCTGACAGCTACCAACCAGGGAGGGGAAAGGCTATCACGTCCTTCCTCCAAGTCACGTGCAGCCAGCCGCCGCTTCTTTTCGTGCTGCTTGCTCATGCAGCGTTAGGGGTGGTGTAACACACTCGGAGGAAAGCACTCCGTCCTAATTCTGTATGCATGAGCTTATAGCCAGCAGTGACTGGCTGGTGTCGCATCCTTCACCAGTCCCCCTTTTGAAGTCATTTTGGATATGCCAGACAGACAGCCATTGGCCAGAACGCTCTATTTGAGCACGTAATCCCCCAACTACTCCCCTAGGTGCCCGTGGTTTGGAGCTGCCCCCCCCTGCTCTGGGCAAGTGTGTTCACTGCCTTCTAGTGTTTACTAAGTGTGTGTGTCTTTTACTGCATAGATGGGATAAATTCCTCTGTGTGCCAGCACCGTAGGCGCATAAGGTCACTTTAATGTTATGTTTGTGTTACTTGCCTGGGCGTGGTTAGCGTTCACACTAGATGAGCACTGTGCCCGAGCCCACCTTTTCAAAGGCGATCACACTAGTCAAACGAACTGAACTTTGGGGGTCAAACATGCTTGGGTATGGACTGGATAACCTAGTATGAGTAGAACATAAGTGTTTCATTAAGGTCTTGCCTAATGTTTTTAACGCAGCCCTAAGAAAGAGGGTGAACCACTCATTGACCACTGTGCTTGCATACACAAATGAATCTGACCTATATGTTAGTGAAGGCACACTAGGGGGCAGTAAGCACATTTGTCCAAGGTGGAGGCAACCCTATCCATGGTGCCCAGGGAGCAGGTGGGAGTGGGGGTGTTAGGTGATTGAACTGGCAACTAACATCCAAAATGACCTGGTGTACAATGGTGTAACTTTTGCCTGTAATATATTAATTTCATGTGCTTCAAAGTGATTAACTTCTAGTCTTTGGTTTAAATATAGTTAACTAAAGCTGACCGGAGTTGAAACCCTGTCAGATTACTTTCCATTTATGCATTACGATAACTCTCAGCAGTGTCACCTGACAGGACAGGAGTTATCGTCATCAGTGCAGAGTGAGTGGAAACTGACAAATCGCTCTAACGCGTTCCTGTAAGAGTGACATCCATTTCTTCTTCAGCTGACTGCGTCTTAAACTTCACCCGCTCCAACAGAACGTCAAAATCCGCCATCAGTCAAAAAAACAAAAAACACTGCAGCCGATTATTCCGAACGATCCTCCTTTAATCATGGATGATGGACCCCCAAATGGTGCGGCGAGCACTTCCTGACAGTAATGACATGATAATGTATAGGCTAATGCGCCAAATGACACGTTCAATTGCGCGGAACATGCACCGATCTTCACTTGAGCGGTTCGGGTGATATTCTGTGAGGTCATGATTTGTATTCAGATCCTCCCTCATGAGGATGATCTGATGCTTTTTTGGATGCGTCTTTAAAACTCTTTAGGACCATCAATGAAATTCAGATTGTTTAAAAGTTTAATGAGTAAAGAAATGTGGGTATACAAGTGGTACACAAGTCTTTAAAAGTAGATAAAGAGAACCAAACAATAAGACAAAACGATTTGGCTTGAGCAGAACCACTTGAGCAGCAGTAACTGTTATGTTTCTGGTAATTGTTGATTAGTTCGCCCATTTTAGCTGAATAAAACAAAACATCTGGATGACATGCTGTAATTGGCAAATCAACAGCAGGTTGGTGTGGTGGCACAGTTATGATTATTTTTCTATCTTGAGGGTTTTATTCCTCTTACACCACAGCAACGAATGCAATTAGATGTACTTGAGAATGACGTGTACTATCTTCAGCTTATAGTTTAATGTTGTGGATCATCTATAAAATAACACAGATGAAATAGTCTAAGATCACGCTACTTTTAATCATCTTTTACAATAGAAACGATAACAACAAGTGCAGGAATATATACCTGCGAGTTACGATAAACATGAAAAGCTACCCAGCTTCATTTGCTACAATCAGATGGGAAATAGAAAGGCTGGTGAGTGTGTCGGGATGATGTTTCTAACATTTCGGTGCCACAGAGGACCATCAGAGGTCTTGTGGAGTTCCGAGCTGTTTAGGCAGGTGGTTTTAATCTTATGGCTGTTTGGCGTATACCTGTGTAATGTTGTCCTCAGTGTTAAGCCCACTCACCTTTAGGCAGTGTGGAAGTGTGTGTCAACTCCTGCAGCACCGCGTGTAACGTCTTCACGTCCCTCTGACGCAGCAGGGCTGTGAGACGACACAGGATGGACAGAACAGCAGGGGGCGATGTACCGTCTGACAGACGAGTGAACAAGGACTCTGTTGTACTCTGAAAGACAGAGGCATCACCTGTACTGCGGGAGTCTGGGGGATGAGAAAAGATCAGTGTCAGAATCGTACAGATTTAAGACTCGGATCTAATCAGATCAGGTCATAGGCATAGGCTGCATCTGAAATTATATTCAGAATAGCTTAGTACTAGTTAGTATGTGAGCGTATAGTATGCACACTACCTCAGACACACTTGATCTGCCATCTTATCAACAAATACTTTCAATTTTAATTAACTTTAAATTTCATTTGCAATTAAAAATGTTACCTCAACTCGGTCTACACAGATAATAATTATACATATAAAATGGGCTCTTAGTTCAGTCACAGTGAATTATGGGATATGCCAGGCTCTGATAGTGTGCTGGGGAGCGTACTAGAAAATCTGTCCCGGCCTAGTAGGACATCCGGGAACCTTTCACATACTACCTGATACGTACTAGGTATTCGGACGCACTACATTGTGTCGCATACTAGATTTGCATACTAACTTGTATGGTAGTATGCCATTTCGGACGCAGCCGAAATATTCAAGATCATGGACCATGAGTACATCTATGACCAGCTGGTTCACAAAGCTGGTTTTAGCGTCCCTCAGAAACACTTTGGTTGTGTTGTGAGTCTTTTTGCATGTGTTTTGTAAGTTGTTTTCAGTATTTGCAGTGTGTTTAAAAAAATTCTCAGTGTGTTTGGTTAAACTAGATAAACTACTCTATAAACTACTCCAGGTGTTGTGGTTTTTATGCCTTATGTTGTGCAGGTCGTATCATCCTGATGCTTGTGTTTTGAAAATCTGCAGCAAGTTTTCAACTTAAATTGGCCACTATACTAAGGCATGTTAGCAATGAAAACAACACTGAAAACGCTATTCAATTCAATCCATTTACAAGCCTAACCTAGCAAACAAATTTTCTCACTTGAATGCAACTTAATTTTACTGTTGGTGTGGATCTTGAGTCCTTCTGAAGGTTGTCCTTCATTTTTGGTAGACCCTAACCACTGTGGGATAAGATGTTTATGAAGATGATAATAATAATAATTAATAATAATAATAATTAAATATTAAATATGAACATTGTCATAGCAGATGGTGACAGTATGAATGAATAAATGAAATGAAAGTGAACTATTTTGCCTTACTGTGTTTGCACACAGAAGGAATGTGACCTCCGCATTTAACCCATCTGTGCAGTAAAACACACACACACCAGTGAACACACTTGCCCAGAGAGGGGGGCAGCCCCAAACCACGGCGCCCGGGGAGCAGTTAGGTGCCTTACTCAAGGGCACCTCAGTTGTGTCTTGCCCTGGGTGGGGATCGAACCCGCGACTTTTCGGTCACGAGACCGGTTCCCTAACCACTAGGCCACGGCTGCCCATTTCTGACTTACTAGCCTGACTGTTCGTTTCGTGCTCCCAGCTGTTGGTGCACTTTGCCTTTTATGGGGTTTTGTGGGCACCTCAGGGTGCTTTTCTTCACTTCTGTTACCTCTGGCTTGTTAAGTGTGTTGTGTGTGTAATAATTGTTTTATTGCGTTAACTTAACTGTAGTGCCCACTGCCAGCTTTAATCCAAGATACCTTTATGAACTTACAGTCTGAGAGGTAGAGATCTCGTGTTGACTGAAGGAAGTCCAGAACCTCGTCCACCTTCTTTCCTTCCACCTCCTCATCTTTCTCCTCACTGTGTTTGTAAGTGAACTCGAGGGCCATGGATCGGGGCACGAGTCCAAGTGCCAGCATCTTCTCTTTGTGCCTCTTCTTCTTCATCTTTCTCCTCTTGTTTTTGCTGAGAAACTCTGAGCCCTCTGCGCAGCCTTTATTTCTGTCCTCAGCATCTTCGGCTTTGTCATCATCGTAATCAGCGGCAGCAACGGCGGGGGTGGTAGGTGGATTCCCTTCAGAGAGCGCAGCTGCCTTTCTCTTTCTCCTTCGCTTCCTCTTGTTGCTCGCTAGGTTGTCGTCTTGAACGGCAGTGCAGGCTTTTGGTCCTGAAACATCAGCTGGACAAAGCAAAGTGTGTGTCAGTTGTGTACAAATGGACTCTTTAGACAAGTATCCTAAATGTGTCACATGTTCATATTAATACGACATTAGGAAGATGGCATCTGCTCCCAGGATACATCATCAAATTTAGAGTAGACCACATCGATTGCGTCATTTTTGGCGTACGTACACTCGTGCTAGTTACAATGAGTCAGACATGAACCTGATTTTATTATGGATGAGAGTAATGTCTTAAAGTCCCAGTGTTCAATGTAGTTCTAAAGCAGAAATTTGGTGTGTCACGTTATTTAAATTCCGTCACCATTATGCAATACCGTGGTGTACCAAAATACTGCCGTACCGCCCAACTCTATTCAAATTAATGAAGAAATCCGGCAAAGAACCCTGAGGGATCAAATAGATGACACTGCTATTTTAATTTCTGTAAACACACCCAGGGAATAAGTCTTAACAGCTGGCAGAATGCTCCTAAGGCAGGGAAACAAGCAGCATTGTTTATATATCTCATGTACATCTGAAATCAAAGCACTCCCAACTAGATGGCACATTAGAGCCAAATCCCTCAGGTTTCCAAATCAAACTCATAGTGATTTAATACACACATTAAACGCACACACAGCTCTTGTTTCTCTGTTTTGCGCTTTCGTTGTAATGGTCATCATGATCGGTCTCTCAAATTTGAAGAACTTTTGGAATTCCTCAGTATAAATCTGGTTCGTCACAGAACCTATTAGAATTAAGGATCTTTCTTTTAATATCGAACAACAAACTTTGTTTCTACCTGAACTGCAACTATTAAATTTTTTTCTGACACATGTTCATGTCCTGTATTCATTCTGATAGGTTTGTCCAACAGGATAATGGACCAACAGGACCAAAAGGTCAATTCACCAACACACATCTAGAGACACCAGATTATGGTTAGAAGAACACTCATCAGTGTTTTGTCATTCACACCTAAGTCACCAGATCTCAAAATTGTAAACCGTTCTGCAGGAAGTATGGGGTTGATTGACTAAAGGATATTTCTGCAAGTTCATGATGTCCATGCAGTCCAAGTGTTAGACTGGTGTACCAGTTTTTCCAGCACTTCAATGTACCGTCACCATGTATTGCAGGGTTCCCCAAAAGGCAGCCCGCGGGCCTAATATGGCCAGCAGGAGTTAAACGTTTGGTTTGCTGCCAACACATACCGCTACTGGCACCAAAAAAAAAAAAAAAAGCGAACTAGAACATCGTAGTCAACTACCAGGCTTATGTTGTCTTATGTATTAAAATTATGTATAATGCTGTGTTCTACACTCACAAAAATAGTTCTTCAAAGGTTCTGTAGTAAAGAAAATGGTTCTTTACTAAATTAACACAAAGAACTATTTGCATGATTGAAGGCTTCTTTGCATCATGGAGAGGTTCTTCAGATTAATTGAAAACGTGCTGTAGAGGGTTCTATACAAAACCTGTCTGAAAACCTTGTACAACACTAACAAGGGTTCTTTTGTAGCTACTAGGGGTGCTGAAAAAAACCCGATTATTTAAAGAATCGTGATTCCCAGTCCTGGTGATTCTGAATTGATTAAGAACACCCAAATTTTTTTTTTAAGTGTTTAAAATGTGTTTAAGTTTTATTTTTTGTCGCTCGTACTCCCGAGTGTACTGCATGTCACATTACGTGTCGGCCACCATAGAAGCTCTGCACGGCAAGCTAGTTAACCATCTCTGTTGCTAGCGGACTAGCACACTATGACTTTAAAGACTGTGTTTTATTTTCAGTTAAAGGGTAATGCACTGTGGGAGACTGAAGTCTATGTTTACTTTTGTATTCATATATTTTAAGTTATTTGTTCATTAATAGATTTTTTTTATTTAAGAAAAAACCAAAGCTAAGCAAACCTAATACTGGTCATTTAAGTTACAGAATTTTATCACAATCCTATTTTTGGTATAAATATAAAATGATGCAAAAAGATTTGATACAGTAAGGAACCTAAAAATACTGTTTTAAATAAATCTGTTTGTTTACATTGTCGTTTCATCTTTTAAATAACACACAAACAGACAAACTTGCCTTTGCGATGTTGGTTTGATGTGGCCCTTGAGGAAAAGATAATTGGGGACCCCTGATGTCTTGCATGGCGATGATGCATAATCAGATGACCAAAGGATGAGTACGACAGCCATCTTGCAGCCATCTTGCGTATCTATAATTAAGCCTGTACTGTAGTCAAAAGATTAGGTGCATATGAAGATATGACTGTAATTAGGGTCTGACTGATCCAGTGCTCATTCAAGTGTTGATGATTTGTAATTAATAATCAGGCTATAGGGATTAAGGGTTTGGATATGTATTTTCTGTCTATGGCTCCACATTCTTTTATTCACGTCTTTATTAATAATGCCTCTGGGGTAAAGATAAGGACAAGACTGGGTTGTTTATTATTCCGATACTGACGTCCTGATACAGATCCGTACGTTAATGTGGGCGTAAAGAGAAAGAGGACCTTGTGCTTTCGAACACTCCTGACGCTTCGCTAATGTAAACAAGCTGTTAAAATATCACGCATTTAATGCACCGTGCTTAGCTGCCACTAAATGGACTGTTTGTTTCCCGATAAAGACTAAAAGCTGTCAGTGGAAACGTGATCTGGTGTAGCTTTGTCCATTAAAGTAGTTGGTGAAAAATTGTCATTTTGGCTCCCGCATAGAAAAAAAAGCATAACAGCAAACCAAGATCAAATATCATAAGCAAGATAAGCCGACTATATCTTGATTATAAGGGAAACGGTTCATCGATGCATAGCAACACCACGTTTGCATGTCATTGATTAGGTCTGCCAGCAGGTTTCTAAAGCGATAGACATGCATAGAAGCTCCATAGTGACATATGGTTTGTTTAACTGGCATTCCATGGGACCCCTGGGACATCCGCAAACGTCTTTGACAGGTGAACACTGTGTCTCTCCTTTAAAATCAGTTACACCAGTTCATGCATTGATTCTGATGGGTGTGTCCTCTTTCAACAGAACAATGCACCAAATAATGGTCAGAGGAATTTGTGAGTTTGGGGTTTTGCCATTCACACCTGTCACCACATGTGAGAATAGTGGAGCGTTTTGCAGGAGCTACGGTGTTTGCTGGCGTATTTTTGCATTCTTATGCTTCTGATACTTTTTTTGGCACTTCAGTGTACAAAGCAGTGCCATCTATCCACATCATTGGTTGCGTCCACCAGGGTGTATATGGAGCATCTATTAAAAGCTTCTAGCAGCATGCCTGTAAAAAGGCTCTGGGTGACCTGACCAGCGTCGGCTGGCAGGAATCGTCTGGTGCGATAGGCGTGCAATACTGCCTTCGGAATTTAATGCTGGCACCTCAACAAAATAAGCATAAAGAGAACTTAGAACTAATACTACCAAGTATTAGACTGGTGTAGGCAATTATACAGTGTATATAAGAATATAAAACATGCTGTTATAGGAAAACAATCAACACCTGTAACATCACATTCTGTAGTGTTCACTTCATTTTATATGACGTTTCTGATTACACTTTTATTTATTAATTAAGGAATCAGACATCATTCGCTTTCTCCCATTGTGGTCCATGTTCTGGAAGCATATCCATGTGTAACGGAGCGCTATTGCCTCATTTAAGTTTATCGCTCCGTTTCCCTTCTTGTCTGCTGTTCTTTATTCCTGCGTCGTGCTGTGGTTGGCTGCTAGACCAACCCAATCTCCCTGATTGGATCAATAAAGTAATATGTAGATATTTATCTATCTCTCTCTCTCTCACACACACACACTTTCCCTTTCTGCCATGTTCCGTGTCTCTGAGTGATGTATGAATAAAACACTCCCTGTAGCCTGTGTGATTGAAGTGCCCTTCAAGTCGAGCTCTGAGCCACTGATCACACACCCTTTCACCATAAACCTCATTGTAATGAGCAGGAGGGCTTGGACACGGCAGATGAGAGGAGTACTTAATGATACGGATAATGGGGGTGCTTGTGTGTGTGTGTGTGTATGTGTGTGATGTTATTGTGCTATCCAGGTTCAGCGGAATCCATTCTCATCAACTGCAATCTGTATCTCAAAGCAATATGAGCGAACGGCATTTAGTTCCCAGGGTGCGGGGGAAATGTCACATTAAAGCGGCTGTAAGCAATTTTTTAAAAGAAGACTTTGGCTAAACAGCCTCTACATCCTGATAACTGTCACCGAAATATCTCCTGTGAGAAAGTGAAATGCCTAAGTGACCTTTCTGGGTTCTGTAATCAGCACCTAAACATTTCTAACGCGCTCAGGGAGTATTAATAAAGTGAGTTATTACTAAACACACTAAACTGTGGCTGTTTCTCAATGTGTTCATGTCTGTATTTGTGTTCTTGGGAAACGTCATCAGCCATAGCCTGAGTACTGTTCCATTCAAAAGTATGCACCTAAGTCCAGGCCAAGTGTTCTTGCTCCACCTGTGTCATCTAGGTGCATTGAATGGTGACTTGCATGGACCTCCATACCATCATGTCTTTGCATAGCCTTGTCTGGAGCTGTTTGCTCGGTAACATTTTTAGTCAGCCTAACTCGCACGTCTGCCATGTTCAATGTCCCGCTTAGTCACTTAGTCATGTGTGTGATTACTGCATTAACATCGATCTATTTCAGGTTGGCACAGCTGACAGAATCCTAAATGATGCCTGTAAAGCGATAAAGCATTTCAGAAGTGGATGGTGGGAAGACCGGTGTTTCTCAGCCACTGGATTTGACAAGTAATTCTAATATCTTTTGATGAAGCACGGTGAATATGAATTAGGAGATCAATTCCTGGGAAGATTAGGCGTCTGTCCTTCACGCTCATCCCCATCTTAGAGATGGATTGAAAGGAAAAAGATGTAGCTTTTTGTAGAAGGAGCGAAAATATCAGTTCATTTTAAAATAATTAAGCTAGGAATCAAAGGGCTCTAGTTATTAAATGTATTACAAATCCAAAAGCTGAGTGGTATCTGAGATAATAAAAAAAAATCTTAATCCTCCCAGGGTACTTTAACACACACATTAGCCTGTCTTGAATCTACTAATTTTGGTTTCATTGATTTTGCACCACAAACAGCAATCAACTGGAATATTAAAACCACAAACCCACTGACAGGTGAAGTGAATAACACAGATTATCTTATTACAGTGACACCGGGTGTCAAGGAGATATTAAACAAGTGAAGAATAAGTTCCTTTAGTTAATGTGTTGGAAGCAGGAAAAATGGGCAAGCGCAAGTATTTTTGACAAGGACCAAATTGTGATGCTTAAACCACTCGGTCAGATCATCTCCAAGACAGCAGGTCTTGTGGGACGTGCCCCAGTGTTCAGTAATTAATATCCACCAAACATAGTCTAAGGAGGGACAACCGGTGAACTAGTGAGATGGGTGCCTGATAATTACTGATGTGAAGGCTAGACTGCCTGCTCCAGTCCCATGGAAGATCCACAGAAGGATCTGTTGCTGAGGTCTTGGTGCCACAGATACCACGGAACACCTTCAGAGGTCTGAACTTAAACTGTTTTGGCAGGTGTTAATGTTATGGCTGATTTGTGTATAACTCAATTAGTCACTTACCTAAAAGAAGTTGAGTATAAGCTGTGTTTAAGGTTTACAGTACATCCATACAGAAAGCAGTTGTATTATGACCTCCAGTATAAGACTGAAGCGGATGTGCACAGCACTGTGGTAAGCTGACATCAGTATTGACATTAAGGCTTAATGTCTGATGAGGAGAAGTGTTTGTTTACACGAGTGGTGACCAATCACCTGCTCCAGTGAACAAGAATATTTACTCATGATGGAATCAGACTGCGTTAATCTCATTTAATTATTCAGCTTTAAATAGTCTGAGTGTCTCCTTATGTGGCACGGCATTCATAGTCTGAGTGAAGTAGTCAATCTTAACAAAGAAGCTTCATTAAGACTGATTAATAAAGGTCACGCCTCCTTTATTAAGACTGAATGATAGGCCACACCTCCTTCATTAAGGCTGATTGATAAAAGGTCACAGCTCCTGTAGAAAACCTGATTGTTAAGGGTAAACCCTCTTATAATGATCAGTCTTAATAAAGGAGGCGTGACCTTTATTAATCAGTCTTAATGAAGGAGGTGTGGCCTTTATCAATCAGTCTTAATAATGGAGGCATGACCTTTATTAATCAGCCTTAATGAAGAAGGCGTGACCTTTATTAATCAGTCTTAATGAAGGAGGCGTGACCTTTATTTATCAGTCTTAATGAAGAAGGCGCGACCTTTATTAATCAGCCTTAATGAAGAAGGCGTGACCTTTATTAATCAGTCTTAATGAAGGAGGTGTGGCCTTTATCAATCAGTCTTACTAAAGGAGGCATGACCTTTA
>JAOVVF010000002.1:23310169-23320907 GCA_028565595.1 Duopalatinus emarginatus
CATAAAATAAATGTCTACAACAACATTTATACTAAACACCATATAGGGTGCCTAAGACTTTTGCACAGTACTGTATCACACCCCTTAGGTGCCATTCTAACGAGATAATCAATGTTATCTCAGTGGTTTTGTGGTTTTAATGTTATGTTATGTTATATATATATATATAATGTTATATATATACTTATGATATCATATTAATGAGAAGTTAGCGAGTGTTGAAATTATTCAACACTTTGTTCCCATAAAATCCCATAAAATTTGTTTGAATTCAGCCTCTTTAGTCATCAGTATAAAATAGCACTTGATGCAGGACATCGTATTTTTTTAATTTGATAAAACTGAAGCCACAAGATACTAATTCAGGTTTATAAAATAATGATGTGTGTGCAGGATATGATCTATTTTATTGATGCGCTCTACGGTACAGGATTCCTGTCCTCGGTTTGAAGCTGACAAAATGCTGATTTTTATTCATCAGTTATATATATTGTCACGTATGCATTTACTACTGACTGTTTCATATAGCCACAATATGTCATTTTGACATTTTTGACTACTGAATCCCATTTTAAAACTGACAGGCCGTCGAGTAAATTCAAGGACAGAATCATGTTCACGCCTGAGACACTCCTCTGTTCCTCAAATCCGTCCTCATATGCGTAACTCTCATATATATATTCTGTTTTTAAATAGGGTTTCAGTGTTAAGTCGTTCCCGTCTGAGCTCTGAATATCTCTCTCAGTGATTACGCTTTGTGTGTCAGTTCCACACAGACAACATAATCACAGAACCAACCAGAGTAAACTTTCTGCTGTCAGTCATAAACCACTTCACTTCACTGTTTTTTTAAATGTCTGGATAATAAAACAGCTCCAGTGTTTATGTTACTACAGGACGGAAATATAGGATCTGGATTGTACACTGCCAGAAAAATACTTGGTTGGTCCTCCACAGGGCATGGACTTAATGAGCTTGTGGAAATATTCTGTAGGTAATGAACCACAGACCTTCTCGTGTACCAGACGTGTTCAATAATGTTGAGATCTGGTGATTTATGTGTGAATGACTAAACCCCCAAATTCAGCTCAAAGTGTTCCTCTAACCAGAATCTGGTGTCTCACCACCAGCCTATATATTTTTCCTAGGCCCGTCTGTACCAGTGATGGTGGCAAGGGAAAAATCGTAGAGATAACTGTAAGAGGAAGAAACCTTAAGCAGAACCAGTTTCAGAATGGAACTCGTCCTCATTCCGGTGACATGGACAGTCTGATTATAAACATTCCGTTACTAAATAAAAAAGTGTAACAAAAAATCATTATAGTTATAACATGAAGTCTGATTTTGATTGACTGAGGGAGAGTAAAACTGTTCATCCATAGCTATCTTGCAATGATTTTTCATATCAGTCCCAGCAGAATTCCTGGTTCCCAAAACTCCAAGCAAATAGGGAAGGGGTCATGGTGGGTCAGGCAGGTCCGGGGTTCAGAAGGAGTCAGGAATCGGGATCACTGGTATCTCCTAGTGCTTTAGTGGACCGTATAAGGTGTAATCCGACTGTGTGGGAAGTGAAGAGAAAGAGAAGGTGGAGAAGAGAATACACAGTATGAGGTATAGTCTTTTATGTAATGGTTACTAAAAATGTATGTTGTACAGTGAGCAAGAAGGAAACTCCAACAGGACTGAGACAGCATGTTCATCTTAGCAACCAATATTATATCTGTACATATATCTGTCAGGAGGTTACATTAAATACATATATATATATAGTTATATTTTAGCTGAGTTTTTTTTTTACAGTATTTTCTTAATTTAATTTTATTTGATTTATTTTATATTAAATTGAGCTGAACTGAGAGAGAGAGAGAGAGAGAGAGAGAGAGAGAGAGAGAGAGAGAGAACGAGCAAGAGAGAGAGAGATAGAGAGAGAGATAGAGAGAGAGAGAGAGAGAGAGAGAGAGCGAGCAAGAGAGAGAGAGATGCAGGAAAGTTAGACATAAAGGTTTAATTCACTAGTTTCAATATTAATGAAGTTTTTATAGGCTGAAAGGTCCATCCTGATGTCTCTGTCTCTTTTTCCCCTCACACTGATGGCCCATTAGTTATCCTCTAAAATATCACTAGCATGCAGGAAAAGGCCAGTGGAGTCTGTCTTATCCTGAACTTCCACATTTCCAGTGAAGTTTGTGCATTAAAAAAATTGAGAAAAATGTTTAAATAATTTATTTCAAATCTAAAAATTTGGATTCATATTATTTAATATCTAAATAGCACAATTATTAGAATATTAAGTTCTGATTAACTAGCGATTGAACTATGGTAGGTCAGTAAACAAGTGGTGTAAGTGAGAAAGTGAAAGTGAAAGCAAAGTGATTTACATTCACAATGTTGCTGGGTTTTAGTAGAAGTAGAAGAGTCTGAGTTGGGGGTTTTAAACACCGATTTTCAACACAAGCACTTCTCTACAATTCTTAAAAAATAATCAGGGATAGAAAATATGGACTGAAGAAAAAATGCCATGAACAAGGAATAGCATTATGACTGCAAACTACAGACAGGTGACGTGAATAACACTGATTATCTCATTACAATGTCACTTGTCAAGGGAGGAGATATATAAGGCAGCAAGTTAACATTTAGTTCTCAAATTTGATGTGTTGGAAGAAGAAAAAATGGGCAGGCTTATGGATCTGAGTGAACTTGACCAGGAGCAAATTGGTTTTTTTTTAGCCATTGGGTCAAAGCAAATCCAAAACAGCAGGGTTGGTCCCAGTGCATACAGTGTTTACTTCCTACCTACCAAAAGTAGGTCTAGAGAGGTCATGTGGAGTCAGTGCCTCGATGGCTCTAAGCTGTTTTAGTGGGTGGTTCTAATGTTGTGGCTGATTGGTGTACAGAGCTATGGTGATATATAATGAGAAGATTACAGAAGATAAAGCTGCCCCACAGCTCCGTGGTCCCTGGTTCGATTCTGAGCTGAAGTCCCTCTGCATCTTGTTCCTGCGTGTCCATGCTGGTTTCTTCCAGGTTCTCTGGTGTCCTCCAAATTCCCAACAACATGCCAGACAAAACAGGTGATGCTCTGTGTTGAACTGCTCTGAGTTTTCTGCCAGGATATATTCCTGACTCACCCTAAGAGCTCCAAGGATAGACTCCGGATCCACCGGGATCCTGACCAGGATAAGGTGCTTACCGAAAATAGATGACTGAATGAATAAATGGGTTGATGATGATGCATGGTTTAGGTGTCAGGTTTTTTTTAAAGCGTTATGAAAACAGTTTTCTTAAAATGAATAGTGTGTGTGTGTGTGTGTGTGTTCAGTTTCTCCATGACTGTACATTTGTCTAGCACTCCTTGTTGATTCTGTGATGTTTCTCACTTTCATCCAGTTGGATTAAATCCAGTCTCACATTGATTCTCTTCGGTTACATTTTGGAAATGTGGCAAAACGTTTGTATAGAAACGTATCTACAACCCCACCCAAACCCCTACTGTGTGTGATGTAAACCTCCACTTCATCCCGTGCTTCTCTATCCAGGTGTTTTAGGAGCTGCGAACTGCACCGTTCATTACGTTTCCCTGTTTTAACACAGCTGACTCAACTCATAGGGCTGTGTGTGAGCTGGAGCAGGTGCTTTAGGGCACAAAAAACAGCAGTCATTCCAGGTCAAGATCAGACGAGAACAGGGTCGTATTCCAAATCGTCAGCTGACAGGTTAGGGTTAAACACATCACTCTGGGGCCACAAAGTGACAGGACAAGCAGGTGTACTATTATCAGTGTACACTGAAGTGCTGCTACACCAGTCTAATACTTAACACTTCCCAGACTGGAGCTTCAGAAACTTGGGGAAATATTCTGTAACCAATGAACACTATAGTTCCTACAGAACAGGCCCACAGATCTGAGATCTGGTGACTGAACCCCAAACGTAGACGAGTGTTCCTTTAACCATAATTTGGCGTCTCTAGACATGTGTGGTGACGTGTTGTGTTGTTGGAAACCAATCAGAATAAATGGCTGTAACTTAGAAGAAACTTAGGATAGGGGAGACACAATGGCGACTCAGCAGTTACTGATCAGAAGGTGTAGGGTTCAAGCCCCAGCACTACAAAGCTTTTAACCCTCTCTGCTCCAGGGGCTCTGTATCGTCTTCTAATTTGAGAAGATATTAGTATTACTATGAAAGAAGAAATTAAAGTGAGCTATTGACACACGGAGGAACTTGACCTCCACATTTAATCCATCCATGTAGTAAAACACACACACTATTGGGCACTAAACACTGGACAGGAATGTTCAGCTGAAATGGAAGCCAGATCAATCCACAGTACCGAAAAGACACAACCCAAGTGCACCTTGAGCAAGACACTGAAACCCTACCTGCACCTTAGGCATCATGGATTGGGGTTGCACCCTACTCAGGACTTCCTAGTGTGTGTGTTCACTAGTGTGTGTTTCACTACATGGATGAGTTAAACACGAAGGTCAAATTACTCTGTGTGCAAGTACAGTAGTAGGTCAATTACTTCACTTTCACTGTCACTTCATGTTTAATGACTGTATTTAATACATTTAAATATGACTTGAGCATGGGTGTGGCCATTTCAGCATGTGGCACACACACACACCTTACTTTATTATCATATCATCCATACAGTATAAGAAGCCTCGGTTTTCTTATCAGGCAACAGATAAATCAGGACTGCGTCAGATTGTTGAGATTGGTTTTCACGTTGAAGTGCTTCCTGTTTCTGGAGGGAATGAACTGAATGAGACTTGATTATCACAGAAAATCCAGTAAATTCATAAAATTGTCACTTGGCTATTGCCAGAATGCGCTAGTTAATTACATTTACATACGCAAACGCCCCCAAACAGCCATATATGGTGATCAGTATTTCTTTAATACAAGACCTCGCAGTCTGCTTGTGGTCTGCTTGTTCTGGACATCATGACAGAAGCTCTAAGAAAATCAACTGCTCTGCCAAATGAAGTAGAGACACTGTTGGACAGAGTCTAGGAAAACAAAAATGTTCGATTTGACACATTTATGAGTGGGTTGTCTGAGAAGTGGGTTGCCGCAGGGGAAAATACTGGACCGGCCAAAGTCCTGCTGTCCTTCCACAAGCTGCCAAATACAGGGAACAAATAAAGACTGGCTCTTTCATCTCATCTTTAATGATGATCAAGACATTAATGATTATGATAATGAAAAAGAAGACGAAGAAGAAGATGATAATGATCTCTAATAAATAAATAAATAAATAAATAAATAAATAAATAAATAAAGTCAGTCATCCCCAATACCAGCCTGGTGAAGTTGAACTCCTGTTGTTCTGCTCTGTAAAAGATTTGTGTCTTCCACCTGGTCACTTGGCGAGATCAACTTCAGGAAGCTCAGCTGTGTGTCATAAATGTCTTGTTTTTTAGAAATGAGTTCTTCAGAACCAGGGGATGTTATGGATGTGTGTGGAACTGCCCTGATTCTATTCATAAAACTTGTGATGGTGTGATCATTCTTTATTATTTATCTTTCCCGCTGTCGTATTTGGAGTGAGTGATATGCATGGTTGGCGAGTAAACCAAGTTTCTGCCAGAGATCAAGATCAGTTGTCGTTTGAATCATTCAACCACAATTATATTGCACATTTGATTTTTTATGATATTACAAAATTTTATTTTTTTAATTACATTGCTCTTTTAATTTTTTTATTACATTGCACGTTTTTATTTTTTTTTTTTATTTTTTATTACATTTCATTTTTGTTTAATTATATTTGCACAAATTATATTATATTGCACATTTATTTTTTATTACATTGCTCATTTTTATTACATTCCGTTTTTGTTTAATTATTTTTGCACAAATGATATTATATTGCACAATCATTTTTTATTACATTGCCTATTTTCTATTTTTTATTGCATATTTTATATATTGCACATTAATTTTTTTTTTATCACACTGCCCATTTATTTTTTTATTATATGGCACATATTTTTATTTACTTATTGTATTGCACATTAGTATGTTTTTATTATAAATTTTAAAATTACATCAATTTATTTTATTATTACATTGCACTTTTTTATTGTTTTACATGTAGTTATTTTTCATTTTTTTATAAGACATGCTCATCCTCATTGTAAACACCCACATCATCCGTTATGCTTACGCGACTGACAATACGTCAGATCCGAGATCCTCAGAATCAGTTTACCGCAATTACACTCTTCTACCACTAGGGGCTGGTGAATATGCAGCGCAGTGTGCAGTTCTGAATGTATAAACATCCTCAGACAGAAGAATCACTTAATCAATCCCATTCTGTGAATAAAAACGAGTGCATACAGACGACGGCTGATAAACGAGAGGATGAAAGAAGGAAAGTAAAACAAACACTTAGAGATTTATTCCACTGTGACGAAAATCCAAGCCAATGGGGAAGCTAAGGCAGAGTATGAGATGCTGATGTTGGTGTGAGATCTTCATCAAAGACAGACTGGAGAGAGAGAGAGAGAGAGAGATGTAGAGAGAGAGCGTGAAAGAGAGAGAGGAGTTGGGGGGAAGGATGGAGATGAAAGCAGACGATGGCATCTTCATGGAAATGTGAAGCAGATCCCTGAGGTCCTTCAATGGAGTGAGAGAAAGACAGAGAGGAGGAGGAGAGGAATAAGTGCATGAGAGAAGCAGAGAGAGAGAGAGAAGGCCAGTGAGTGAGTGGGAGTGAGAGAGAGAGAGAGAGAGAGAGAGAGAGAGAGAGAGAGCACAGAATGTACATGTACACATGTAACACCAGTGTGAATCTAAAGAAAAAGACAGTAGAGCGAGTGGCGTGTTGGTGAGGTTGCTGAAGGCCTCGCCGCATTGTGTGTGTGTGTGTGTGTGTGTGTGTGTGCACGTGCGTGTGCATGCATGGAGGCGCAGCAGACGGGAAGAAAAACATCAATGCGCTCGCCACTCTCAGAATGGAGAGAGAACTCCGAGGACAATTTTCTACATTTCAGCATCAAAGAGCGAACGAGGGAGTGCTTGTGCGCGCATGTGTGTGTGTGTGTGTCTGTGTGTGTGTGTGTGTGTGTGTGTGTGTGTGTGTGTGTGTGTGTGTGAGTGAGGGGAAATGTGCACCAGGGGAGGTGTGTGTGGGTGTTAGAGATCGAAAGAGAGAGGGAGATATTGTATGTGGAAGTACACCATTTGGAGAGACTGTATATATGCCACACACACGCGCGCACACAAACACACGCAGACATGTGCGCACATGAAGAGACTTTCTCTATTCATCGTTGATCGTTGGCGTGGCCTAAAAGGCAGAGTGATACCAAACTATGCTGGTTCCTGTTGTCCAAGATGGCCGACCCGTTTTGAAGATTAGCCCATGTTCAGATGTGACAGAAAATCCGGCGCTACCCTAAACCACATCCACACTGCATCTGTGTGACACTACTGAAGACACCTAGTAAACCGCCTTGCTGCCTACTCCCTAACTAGTCAGCTACCTAAGTGGTCGAGGATTCTAAATGACACTAAACTTTAAAATGCAGACTATTGAGACACTTTAATTAGACTGCGACTAGCAAACCAATGGGCTGAGGGCGGCATAACATGCTAGCATGCCAGCTACCAGCTCCCTCAGTGTTTCCCGAAAACGGTTACGTTGTCACGCTGCTCCGCTTCCATCCGCCATGGATGGATTTTTTTTTTTTTTTGCGAGAGAAGTTGTGCCGCACTGATTGCTGGGATTGCCTTCACTAGTGAGGCAGCGCACAGAGCTCGCTCAGTCACAATAAATAGTCAGAAGGTCAGCCGTGGCCTTCATCCCCACAACAGACAAGACATAACTAAAGTGCCCTTGAATAAGGCACATAACCCCTCCAAGATGGGTTACATGCGGAGTTCCTCCATGTACAATCACGCTAGGCCAGTAGTCCATTTTCATGAATAAGGTGTCTCAGTAAGGCAGCATGTTGAGGCATCTAAAAATTGAGACAGCCTTCTTTTCAGGAGGACACGTAAAATGATGCAAAATGCTGTCCATGTAAAGAGCTGACTAGGTTTTGAGACAACCTCCATGGTGAAACTTGTATTGCACGTTAGCTACATTAGCCTTGTATCTAGATCTCTCTGTAGAGTATCTCTCTCTGTATCTGGAGCCTAGATCTCTCTAAACAGACCTTGTTTTACATCATCCTATTCATGCTCCTGAGAAGAAGTCTGTCTTAGGCTTAGCCTTTAACAGAGATGCCTTGTTTTGACTGAATGTTGAGGGAGCTTCCCGTGTTGTCTCAGTCATGAAGTCGTGAAATCCCTTCTCACAAATAAATGACTTTCCGTGTAATAGAGCATCTCACTAAACTGCCTTTCATTTCAGAAAAGTTTAGAGTCAGTTAGAATTCTCTCTATTTAGGCAGATGAGTAGTTAGACAGTGGAGGAACCTGGACACACACACACACACACACACAAAATGAAACTTAGCGTAGGTGGTGCACAACAAAAGCAAGACAAAGTTCAGTGTGAAAACTGTGGCTGTGCCTGAAATCAGCAGTAGCAGTATGTGAGAACGGGTAGTGTGTCCTAATCTGTAGTGTTCATGATACAGTAGTCCCTGGATGACGTACTGGATCAGGAGACGTTTGAAAGCATGCGAACACAGCACACTGTGGTCCGATAATATATACCATAATTCAACTGGAGCTGCAAAGGCATTCAGAAAAAGAAACATGATGAAAGCAGGGAGTCGGAAAAATACAAAATAAAAAAAAAATATTATGATTATGTACCACGCCAGGAGCTGGCAGTGAATGCAAGCTGAGGTAATCACGCCAGCTAGCTAGTTAGCCAGCCAAGCTAACTCTCAGATCGGTAGTCAGGAAATGTATCTCAGTTACCCGATAATGCAAAATCAGTGTGTGCTTTACATTAGAGAGGGATAAATGTGAGGGATTAGTATCGGTGGTGTTAGATTTACTGCTTATGTCTGAATGTAGCTGTGTATTTGCTCATTTCAGTAGCTATTAGCGCACCTAATGAGGCTTGATGGCTCGTTCAGTCTGTATAACCTGTTGTGTAAACTTGACAGCGGTGTAACTTTTAGGGTGGCATTGCGACGATATGCGTCACATGATGTCAGTAAGATGTGACTGTGACTATACACATGTGCTAATCAGTGGGAAATCAGACACAGGTCTGAATGATCTGGAGAACTGTGACCAGGTCTTGTGATGCACAGGGGCTGATGGGTAACGCAGTCCTGACAATTATGTTTCTGTTTCATGTAACTGTTTCATGAGAAAGTGATTAAATGTGCATGCACGTTACTATAACCATGTTACAAAGCACTGACACTGGAGACTCCTTCCATAACCTAATGTCTTCTTAAAGGAAACCAGTTTCAATAAATATGTGAAGTTTCATACATGTGAAGTCTCTGTGAATCAGCTGTTGCTATAGAAACAATGACGTGTAATACGATAACAAGGTCATTAATATAAGCCTGTGAATTGTCTTTGCACTACTGTCAGAGCTGCTGTCATAGTAAATGAATCATCACCTCGTGACCCAGACAGATTTCTGTCTTTGGTATAATACGATATAAAGTATACCTGCTGTGAGAGGTAGTGCTCTGATGTAGCCTCTGCAGGAACAGTAAACTAGCCTAGGATCCCTCAGGAGCTCCGCAGGCTTGTTTGCGATGTTTAGCAGTGTGCCGTAGCGTCAGGGTTAGCGTCAATGCTATTTCAGAAGCAGTGACACGGAAGCTCATGGATCGCCGGCTTGTTAAAGCCGAAAGAGTGCCGAGTCATCAGGCTGGGAACGTGTCAAGATTAATTGCATCGGGGATCTGAGGAGGCCACACTGGTGAGAGAGGAGAGAGGATAGACTAACAGCTAGCGTGCTAATCGGCTAAGAAGTCGGGTTTCAATTTCTGGACCCAACAGCAAAAGCGAGACATGGTGCTTGGCATGGAGTTTTAACTATTAATGTTGGAGGGAAATTCATATGATGAGGTCTGAGTGCAGAACTTGTGTGGTGTGAGTGTGGATGAGACTCAGATGAGTGCTCCTGCAACCATAATCTGGTCTCTCTGGGCATTGTCCTGTTAGAAGAGGACAAACCTGTCAGAAAGAATGCAGGACATGAACAGGTGGAACTCATCAGAAAGGAGACACACATAGTTTATACCTGTCAGAGATGTTTGTGGATGTACCAGGGGTCCCATGGACTGCCAGATAAACAAGACACCATACCATTATGGAGCCTCCACCAGTCTGAACTTTATTCAAGTCTGTACCAGTTTTTTACTAAACCAGTTTGGATTCAGTGAGATGTTCTAGTGGAACTAGAAAGCAAATCTGCCGGTTCCCATTTGATGTATTTCCTGTAGTACTCTGTCTAGGATCAATCGTGTGAAGCTTGTGAGTCTTTTTCTATGATGTCAGGAAACACCAGATGTAGTGATCTGGTTAAAAAAAAGCTTCTTTTTAAACTACAGAAGTAAAAACAAAAAACTACAGAAGTACAAACAAAGTTGGGAACAATAGCTTAACATCTGCTTTAAAACGCACATAATGTTTAGTCCTGATAGTAAAATAGTGCCTCTTTCACAACTGATGATATAGAGACCACACCTCCTTCACTAGATTTGATGATATAGAGACCACACCTCCTTCACTTGGACTGATGATATAGAGACCACACCTCCTTCACTAGATTTGATGATATAGAGACCACA
>JAOVVF010000002.1:23352621-23364314 GCA_028565595.1 Duopalatinus emarginatus
AGCTTTGGGCAATACGAATGTAATATTTGTCATGCCAATAAAGCTTCTTAAATTGAAATTGAAATTGAGAGAGAGAGCGATAGAGAGAGAGAGCGAGAGACAGAGAGAGAGAGAGAGAGAGAGAGACAGAGAGAGAGAGAGAGAGACAGAGAGAGAGAGACAGAGAGAGAGAGAGAGATAGAGAGTGATAGAGAGAGAGAGAGAGAGAGATGTGTGCACACGTCAGATGCATTACGCTGTGCTCTTAAGGCTGACGTCTGCTGTCCTCCACCAAGGCTGTGCTCAGCTGTAATCATGCCTGTGTGTTGACCCAGTGCTGATGAGTTAGCATTCGGCTTGTCCTGCTCAACTCTCCGCTCTCCTGTACTCATGTTAAGATGATTGCATTTCCCCAGGTCATGACTTCATAAGACTGATTAAATGTATCTGTTTGTCGTCGTCGTCGTCACGGGTCAGCTGTTCTGATTAACGCTCACTTAAGCTGTCAGTCAGATTCCTGAGGGTCAGTGAGAGGAACCCGAGTGCTCCTCCAATAAGATCTTTAAATGGATTGGAAATGAAATGGATTGGATTGCACTTCTAACAGTCGCGTTTCAATGTGGCATGGAGGGTCAACCCTGCTTTTCAAATCTTGCTTCAAAGCGTCTGTAGTGAAGATTGAAGTCTGGGACTTGAGTCTGCTTGTATGTTGACTTAAAAAGGATTAAAAAGTCATTTCCATGTGAGCAGGATCCAAGCTGTGGGCGGAGCAAAGGCATTTTAAAAAGCATTTAATTTGATGCTGAATTCGACAATTTATACATGAAAACGTATGAACATGCCTTCAATTCTTTTTTTCAAAGACATATACTAGATATCAGAATATATCACACACACACACACACACACACACATATATATATATATATATGGATATCAGAAACCAAAGGACAGCTCTGAAGCACTACAATACACTGAAGTGGCAGAAAAAAATGGCACAGACGAGCCTATGCACAATACATAGCAACACCACATCACTGGTTGTGTCTGCCACTGCGTATATAAAGATCTAGACATCTACTGAGGCTTGATACTGGTGTGGGGTTTGTTAAGCTGGTATTCCATGAGACCCCTTGTACATCTACAGGCATCTCTGAGACGTGTGTCTGCCTCCTTTCTGCTTTCGTTTTGATGGGTTTGTCCTCTTCTAACAGTACAATGGACCTTCAAACTCATCTAGAGACACCAGATTATAGTTAAAGGAACGCTCATCTGAGTCTAGGATTCAACCGATCTCAACGTTATCGAACACATCTGGGATGCAGTACTGTGTGAAACACAGAAGTCATTCACCTCCTACATGGAATACAACCGAATTGTGGAGCGTTCTAAAGAAAGAGTTGTGTATTGCTTACAGAATATATCTGTATTTGGTACGCTCCTGTAAGGGACATACCAAGTACTGAACTGGTGTACCAGTTTTTCTGGCACTTCAGTGTATACTGGAATAAAGATGTTGGAAACGAAAGGACAGCTTTGAAACACTCTTTCATGTTAATATAATGCGACCCTGCTTTATAGGATGCTCTAGTTTATTTTTTATAATAATAGTCTAGGCCTTGGATTTGAAAGCATACCATTAAAATCAATAAAACGAGGCTTTTAAGTAATTGGGGGGGGCAATGAATGGTTAAAAAAGCGATCTGCTCTTCCAAATGCCCCCAATGGACCAGCGTCCCTGTGATTGACAGGGAAGAGAGGCAGCATGTTTGGCCGCCCCATCCAGAATGCATGTTAATTTTTTCTCAATTTCCTCCTCATTACAGGCAGCTGCTGCATTGTGATTCGAACTCGCAAGCTCCAGATTTTTTCCCTCTGCAAAGAGTGGAACTATTAAAATTAAAGTCTGAACTTAAATCCCAACTAAGCAGCGGCTCGTTATGTCTTATAGAGGATATTCCATCTCAATGGGATCCTACTGGTGAAATCAATACATTTAGGTAGACTGGGTTATCTATTCTGCTGAGAACAACACCTTTACAGCCAACATCAGGTCTGAAAGCTACACTTCATCATCTTATTTAAACCTTCACTACAGATCCACTTTTAATGAACAGTCTGTGGGTGGAGCTTCGATGTTTTAATGAGTTCTGCAGTCCTGTGAGGGGAAAAAAACCTTAGTGGATCTAAACCGAGGCTCAGCAACCCAAATGATGAGAACAAAAATCAAACCACCCTGCAAGCCACAGCATTTAATGTCCGTTTTACTGAAGTAATGTTTTGCCATCTTGTCTGTAACATGTCTCAGTATGTCCTAATACAGGACAAACATTCAGACCTTCTTTGCTCTGCTACGTGCTTTAGCTTAGCTATAGCTGCTGTTATTGTATTAGAAAAGTGTTTAGTCAAATCTCTCTTAATGTTTTACGAATTTTCCCAGTCTACCTTAAATGGTGCAGCAGGCACATTCTGGACCATCAAGCCCCATTTAAGGTGGAATAGGAAAATTCATACGAGGAGCTGGTGAGTGAAAAATTGACTTTGGAGTTGTGACCTTTAAATTTTTCACAGTATGTTGATGTAATTAAATGTAACAGGAAACCAGCTGGAGTGCTTATTTAATGTAAATAACTGTTTATTTGTTGATGTTCTTTTTAAATCTTTCTTTTCTTTGCCCTTTTGTTAGCTACTAACTAGGCGATTTGAGTTTGTTGTCTGTGTTTAGGGTTAAAAGTTCAAAAATAGCAGCGTTCAACACTTATGAAAGAACTCCAGTGTTTAAGAACATTTATTGTTAAAACTGTGTGTTAAGATGAGCTCAGTAAAGCTTTATTTTACTGTAAATGAGGTTTATTTTATTTTTACATAATAATCTAGTTCCAGTGTAGGGCCACAAGAGGGCAGTAAAAGAGACACATATGGCTCCGGAGCCACATGTTGCTGATCAAAAGCAATAAACATAGAACAGGCAAGCACATGTTTTTAGATAGATGCTGAAATTTTCCATGTGAACCCAACGGTCATTAAGAAACAATGACTTGTAAACAAGCTTTTACCAGGTGCATATAAACATAACAAAACTTTCTTTAATTGTTTTTAAAAAAATGAAATACATACTTTTTGGTCATGGTTGCGGATTCTTCTGAACAAGTGGATTTACTGCAGCTTGGACTTTTGGCTCAGTTTGGGTTATATGGTGTGTTTGATTTACTTCCTGCAGCTCGGAGTCAATTCAGAGTCAATTCTCTGCAGCTAAATCACACTAGACGTTTAGTCTTATAGTCTAGGTAGTAGAGGTCTGCACTGGGATTGGGTTCCGCTGGGTCCCCAGTTTGTACTTAGCTGCGGGCGGGAATGGGCGTCTAAAACAAAACCCTGCTGGATTATAGACTATAGCCTAAAGGTAATTCCAAATAAATCAAATACAGAGAATGAGAATAGAATATGAGACTGCCTTTATTTCATTTAAAAACTACATGAAAATAACGAAAAAAGCTGCAGGTCAGGAAAACAAAACAAACCCCAAGAATCTCTTTATTAATAGTAGCCTATATTACATTTTCTCCTGCGGGATGAAGAAGATACAAAATCAATGCATCTCTATCAATGTGTGATAATAATTCTCATAGCTTCGCGGGTTGCGGGCGGGAGTGGACATACACATTGCAGGGAATGGGTGGAGGCGTTGTGGTCGCGGGCGGTAATGGTCAGAATTTCGGCGGGAGCAGGATGAAGGAAACAGTTTGCGCAGTTCTCTACTAGGTAGTCTCATATGAATGGTTTTGGGTATACCAGTGTGTGATTGCTTTTCACATCCACCCACAGAACAACAGGGAGGTGAAGAACAAACCAGGGTTCTGTTCACAAGCATTAAACTCCTGATGTGTTTGTGAATAATTACAATAAACGATGACAGGGTGTTGAAGCATGTCAGAATCGCTGCATGATGAAAATCAAGTTCTGGTTACTTTATTCACAGTTTAGACTGAAATGCCAGAAATAACTGATACAGGCTGTAAAACAAAAACTGACACAGATTGGTGCTGGCTCCATAATGGTATGGGGTTTGTTTAGCTGTCATGCCAAGGGACCCCTGGGACATCTACAAATGTGAACACTAGGCCCGTCTCCTTTCTTCATAAGTTCTGATAAGCTTGTGGAGTCCATGCCCTGTATAGTGACCTACCATGTATTCAGTTTTCCTGTCGCTTCAGTGTAGTTTACAAATATAGAAACCTTTTCTTCACCTTTAACACGTCATCCATCCGAATGCTGCCTATGAAGGCGAGCAGGCTTTTATCTCAGGAGTGTAATTAGCATCCCAAAATTGCAGCCTATCAGGCAGCTGCCTCCTAAATGTACTGAAGGTGTGTATTAGGAGCAAGCACGTGTTAACCGTTCGAGGAAACAAGCCGTTCTGGTGTTTGTATGATAGAATACATACAGAGAACAGTGAGCCAGAGGTCACGTGTTTGGAACAGTTCACAGTATCCAGGTAATAAATCCGGTTCCTCTCTTGATATCACTCTCTATCTCTCTCTCTCTCTCTTTTTTTGTAGTCTCTCTTTTCACTGTTTAAATTCCTCTTCACTCTGACTGTACTGCACAAGGATGCGCTGCTCTTGTTGCTATGGAGACGTAGCTAGGCAGCGGAGTCTGCGATTCTTGCATCGCTCTGCGTACGTGCCAAGCAACGGAGGAGCTTCTTAGGTGTGTGTGTGTGTGTGTGTGTGTGTGTGTGTGGGTGGGTGGATGGTTGAAGGACTGCGTGAGTGTGTTTGTCAGCATGCGGCGCATGTCTTAACAAGGACAAGAAAGAGACTTAGACGGGGGATGCAGGTGAGGGAGAAGGTGTGGGTGGAATAGCTGGAGTCGCTTCCTTTCACACGGCGCGAGAAAAAAAGACGGGGAGAGGGAGAGATGGAGCAGGAAGGTGTGGATGGGAGAAGAGTTCGAATCACACTTCGGGAAAAAGAGAAAAAGAGAGAGAGAGAGAGAGAGAGAGAGAGAGAGAGAGGGAGGGAGGGAGGGGGGGGGCGGGTGAGGGGGTGTAGATGTAGATGTAGAAACAGACTGCAAAGCTTTGAGCGTGTGGTTTTTTCATCCTAATGAAGCCAAGAAATCTCTGCAACATCACGCAATTACCGTCTTTCGTCACTGCGGGGAATAAAAGGAGAAATAAATGCGACATTAAACGTATATTATGTAATGCAGGCGACTGCGGGCACGCAATTAGCTTTGTAATTGCTTTAAACTACCTTTTTGAAGAGGCAACAGTAATTAGAAAAAAATCAAACGTGCAGCCACGGAAGTGGGAAAAGTGGGTCCACGTGGGTCAGGCAGATTCACGGCAGATGACCTCACACTCATCCTCATATTCATATACCTCAATCATAGATCTCTCTCTCTCTCTCTCTGCTCACTCGTTTTCTCTCTCTCTCTCTGTCTCCTCTCTCTCTCTCTCTTTCTCACTTGTTCTCTCTCTTTTCTCACTCGTTCTCTCTCTCTCTCTCTCTCTCTCTCTCTCTCTCTCTCTCTCTCGCTCACTCGTTCTGTCTCTCTCTGCTCACTCTTTCTTTCTCTCTGGTCACTTGTTCTGTCTCTCTCTGCTCACTCGTTCCCTCTCTGCTCACTCGTTCTTGCTCTTTCTCTCGTTCACTCCTTCTTTCTCTCTCTCTCTGCTCACTTGTTCACTCTCTCTCTCTCTTACTCTCTCTCTCTCTCGCTCACTCATTCTCTCCTTCATGCTCACTCATTCCCTCTCTCTTTCCTCAGTCATTCTCTCTCACTCACTCGATCTCTCTCTCTGTTCACTCGTTCTCTCTCTCTTTCGCTCACTCGTTCTCTCTCTCTGCTCACTCGTTCTCTCTTTCTCGCTCACTCGCTCTCTCTCTCGCACAATCTCCTACACCAGATTACAGGATGCTGGCTTGCTGCACAGAGATGCTGCCTAAGGGAGGGAGAGAGGATAGCTCTGAAACTAAGATTGATAGAAAAAAAAGGCTAAGAGTGGGAGGAAAGCTACACAGAAAAAGCCCAGAGAGAGAGAGAGAGAGAGAGAGAGAGAGAGAGAGAGAAACTGTGTGACAGATGGTCCTGACCTCCTCTGTGTTCTTGGTCAGGCGCTTAGAGGAGTAGCGAGGGTCACAGTGGTATCAGAAGCTGACCAGTGCACCTTCTCCATCCTTCCTCACTTCTATATAAGATCAGATCAGATCGGATTGGACTTTTCCTTTTAAATGAGGATTAGACCGTTCCTGAAGTTGCACTGCCAGACCCAGGATCACGAACACTGAGGTGTTCAAAGGTGTCTTCTGGTCAGGACTGTGGAGATGGATCAGATGGATCCTGGGATCACAGATCACACTGACACCAGTTTATCACAAGGCGTAATGTTTTACATTCTGATCATCTGGAGCAACGGGTCTTGTTTACCAGCATGTTTTTGGGAGGTTGGAGGAACCTGAGAACCTGGAAGAAACCCAGACACCTTGAGAACGTTCAGAGCTCCACACACACCTCAAGTTCTTTATTAGCTCATTGACTTGAATGTAATTTTTTCAAACCTAATTTTTTGCCTGTTTCCCTTTAGCAGCTTTGCTCTAGATTTATGTACAAAGCTGCATTTAGGGGGCAGCAGTGGGCCTGTGGTTAGGGAACCAGCCTTGTGACCAGAAGGTTGCTGGTTCAATGCCCACAACTGGACACAAGACACTAACTAAAGTCCCCTTAAGCAAGGCACCTGACCCCCAGCTGCCCCCTGGGTGCCCAGGACAGGGTTGACTACCGCTCTGGACAAGTGTAAGTTCCTCTGTTTGTGCAAACAGTAGGTCAATTGTTCACTTTCTCTTTCACTTTACATTTCCAAACCAGTTCTGTCTAATTGCTAGGTAAACATTTTTTATGCCTAGAAACAGATTTGTTAATCTAATATTTTTTGTTTGACCAAGACCTAAAAATGTTCATGGAACGATGGTCCAGGCATTAAATTTAAGCTGTTGGTTCCTTTACACACCTAAAGCTTTAAGTTCTAGAGAAAGTTCCTTATTCACAGGTGACGTGGCAGTGTGCAGAATACAGTTAGAAATAACACAACGGTGTCGTGATACAAGACAATTTACATACCGAAAATCAGCATTCTCTTAATTATGGGTCTGATGCAATAGCACCATTTGACCACCAGAGGTCTGGATCTACAAAACCCTCAGGGTTACAATATACGCTGAAGTACCAGAAAAACTGGTACACCCATTTAATACTTGGTAGGTCCCACACAGGGTGTTGAGTAACGAACCCCAGACTTCCTGCAGACACTCCACAGTTCTGTTGTACTCTGAGGTTCCACAGCACGTCACATGATGTCCCAGATGTGTTCAATAACAGTGAGACCTGCTGACTTGGGTGGGAAAACCCCAAACTCAAATGAGTGTTCCTCTAACCATAATCCCTAGGAAGTGCAAGTTACAATTCAGTCTAGTATGGTGTAATCCCCTCTGAGGTAATTAGTGCAGGCGACTCGGTGAAGCCACGGCTTTGTTAATTTTGAGTTGTGCGTCGAGAGAACTTCTGAAGTGTTTCAGCAGGATCCTTCAGGTTTTGTGCCAAAATGGATTGGCAGTGTTTTATTCCCTTCACTCTGATTAAAGGCCCAGCTCCAGCTGAAGAAAAGCAGCACCAAGTCATGATGCTCCCACCACCATGCTTCACCCTTGAGATTGCATACTTTTGTTAATGTCCTCTCTTTTTGACACAACAATAACACATTATTGCTGAAGGTTTTGGGAGGTTTTGTACTGCACAGATATGAAGAATTTGAGAGATTGTTAGAACTTGTAGGGATTAATCAGTATTTGCCAGAGGTTGCTGCAGTTCGTTAATGTTTCTTTTACATGGCAGGGGCAATACCATGATCATAATGATTTTCCCAAAGTGAGGTTCAGACATTGCACTTGGGCTCTGTTGACCATTGTGAATTCCCAAATGTGGGAATCTCGTTTGCAGAATTTCTAATGGGGACTGCATTCACGTCAACCCTTTCATGTACCTTGTAGAAGCAGCCGAGGCTTGAGGTTAGAGACCCAGTTTTGTGACTGGAAGGTTGCCAGTCCAGTCCCAGTACTGACAAGACACACAAGACTTGCGCCCTTGAGCAACGTATCTGACTCCCTATTTGTTTTCTGGGCACCTTTGATAGGGTTGCCTTCTGTTCTGGCCAAGTGTGTTCTCTGCCCCCTAGTGTGTGTGTGTGTTTACTAGTGTGTATGTTACACTGCAGAGCTCAAATTCCTGTATGTGGAAGCACAAAAGGTCAATAGGTCCAATAGGTCAAGCACTTTCAAGTTGTTTGTCAGTTGATTTACAGTACGGTATATGTTACAGTTTCATAAAAATGATATATGACATCACAAAAACTGCCTTTCAACCTGCCGCTGTATATAAATCATGTTGTTAGCAGTGAAATAACTCATAATGATGACCCTCTACCACATAGAGAAATGATTCAGGAATGGTTTAAACGCACTAAAGATACGTAGTTGGACTCCTGTCGTGTTTGTTTGCGTCTAGGTCAGGTGATTGGGACATCTGGGTGACGGCGTGTTACAGCTACAGCTGTCAAACACCACTGACAGCCTGTCCTCATCCACTCACTGTCACTGCTGCCGTAGTCCACGGGGAACCTAATGTTTACATTTGTGTAATTTGACGTCGCCATGGCATTAATGACAACTTAAGCTAACCCTAGCATAGCAGGTCGGTAACTCGTTAACGTCGTTAACGTTAAGGTTTCCGGGTGGTTAGAGCTTTAACTCTGACAGTGACACTGAAGACTCCTTCTATCAATGATAAAAAATAAAACGACAGAAAACTTTATCATAGGTTTACTTCTGCCAATGAGTTGAGTTGGTTGCAGGCCACTCCCCTTTGAAATGCTTTCTGTTATCTTTACGACTTCTGTATTCTTTGCTACTTCACTATTGGGGCAGCCGCGGGCTTGCGGTTAAGGAACCGGTCTTGTGAGTGAAAGGTGGCCGGTTCGATCCCTGGAACCGATATGACACGACTGAAGTGCCCTTGATCAGGACACCTAACCTGGTCACCATGAATAGGGTTACCTACCACTTCCCCCACAGTGTGTCTATGTGTGTTCCACACAGATGCGTTATATACGGAGGGTACATTCATCTGTGTGTGCAAGCACAGTGGTCAATGAGTGGTTTACTTTGACTTCACTTTAAATCATTGTTTTCTTTTAAACTCCTTTCTAAGTGTGCCAGAAGTAACAATCTACCGCGTGACACGAACCTGCTGTATAATAAAAATATCCAACTTTATCAACCAAAACGTTAGCATGAGCATCGCTAATCACATCACAGATTTCCATTTTCCTTTCTGAAGCTCTTTGAATTCTTCACGCGAGATGCCTGATAAACGTCTTTCCTGATTCATTTGGAAGATTTTCGTCTACCAGCAGAAGCCCAGCATGGCACGACTCATCAATCAGTGACTCTTTATTCGAATCACTGCCGTCTTCCTCTTCCTTCACGTCACGTCGGTAAATGCGATTTCCTCTATTAAAGATCCCGGTATTTATTTTGGGGACGGTAGTGCACTGGCGAGCTCTTTGGCCGCGTTCCCAGCGGCGTCGTTTCACTGCCTCCTCCTCTCCAAGATGGCATGTGATGTGTGCCAGATGCATGCTGGGAAATAAGAGGCAGAGTGGTTAGCGGTGCGGGGTAGCGGGAGCACAGAGAGCACCACATGGCCCATTTTGTTAGCGAATATTGTGTTGATGATGTTAACCGTGCAAACAGGAAGACGTCTGATACACATCAGGGTGCCGGGGGGCATGCTGGGAAATAAGAGGCGGAGCGGTTGGGTGTGGGGGAGGGGGGTGTGGTGATGGCTGAAAGAGCGCGACATGGATGTGCTGCTAGTGGTTGAAGATGAAGGGTGAGACACGAGCGATACCCAGAGTTTTATTGGTATACGTGTAAGAAGTGTACAAAAAAATGGATAAAAACTGACACCATCTTCATCACATCATTGATTGGTTTCCCCTAATAGCCCAACACGGGATGTTTTATTCCAGACTAATCCCCCATCCCGTACTGTCCATCACCTGTGTCCGGTCTCCTCCTAGGGAACATTTTAATTAAACATGAATAATGACTGACATGAATTCAATTAATGTTAACGCACGGCTTCATCAGCCGGCCTTTTTTTTTTTTATTATGCACATTTCATAGCGTTGTGCGTGCTCATAAAGCGGATCCGCGTTTCAGAATCTTTCATCTGGAAAATGCTCCGGCCAAAAACGCAAATGATTCATTGATTACGAGAAAATGAGAAAATCAGGACGGATATAGAGCATATCACTCAAACCCGGGTATTGACTGAATGACACGAGCGGTGTATTAATCAGAAGTGTAATTACAGGAAGTGGTGCGGATTTGTGTAGCGACTCTACACATTTTGCTATGTGAGGACGCCTGGGATGAACGATTTGTATGTTTTGATATCTCCGTACTTACACACTGAAGTGCCAGAAAAACTGGGACACCGGTCTAATACGTGGTAGGTCTCCCGCAGTAGTGGATTCCATGAGCTTGGAGGAATAATCATTTGGTACTAAGCCCCAGACTTCCTCCAGAACGCTCCACAATCCTGTTGTATTCTGAGGTGGAGGATTTCTGTGTTCCACAGTGTGTCACATGACGTCCCAGACGTGTTCAATAACACTGAGATCTGGTGATTTAGGTGTGAACGACCAAACCCCAAACTCAGATGAGTGTTCCTCTAACCATAATCTGGTGTCTAGTGATGTGTGTGGTGGTCCATTGTCCTGTTAGAAGAGGACAAACCCATCAGAATGAGTACAGGACATGAACAGGTGGAACTTGTCGCACATAGTGTTCAGAGACATCTGTAGATGTACCAGGGGTCCCAGTTGGGGGGTTAGGTGCCTTGCTCAAGGGCACTTCATACATGTCCTTGCCATTACAAGGGATCGAACCGGGGGCTTTACGCAACAAGGCTGGTTCCTTAAACACACGACCAGCTTAGTCCAGTGCTAGTGGTTGTGTAACTTTTGCTACAGCTACTGAGCTACAGAGATGCGTATAAACAGAAAAACTCTTCCACATATGACACTGTATTTCATTTCATTATTAGGAAAAAGTATCAGGTACCCTTCAGGTATCATTCTGCTCTTCTGCCACTCTGTTGTACTGGTGGTGGTTTTGGGTTTTAACCTTCACATTCATTCAGAATAATGACAGTGTTATGAAGGGCAGTTAAAGAAAAACACTGCTTTATGATTCATGTATTAAATGATTACAAGGAAACCAGGCAATCCTTAATTTCACACTCAGTATTCCACCCAGCACTGTAATTTCACACGCCACGAAGTCACGTCGAGAGAGAGAGAGAGAGAGAGAGAGAGAGAGAGAGAGAGAGAGAGAGACGTCTGAGCCCATTACGCTAAAGTGCCAGAAAAACTGATACAGGCTAATATATGCAAAATTCACAGCAACACCACCTATGCACATCACTGAGTCTGCCAGTGTGTATATAAAAAGAGAGACATCTGTGGAAGCTCCTTAACGGTGTGGGGGTGGTTTCTCTGGGATTCCACCGGACCCCTGGGACACCTCCAGACGTCTCTGACAGGTAAACACTATGTGTGATGAGTTCCACCTGTTCATGTCCTGTAT
>JAOVVF010000002.1:23414524-23429754 GCA_028565595.1 Duopalatinus emarginatus
TTGTTTATATATATTTTTTTGGTGGAGCGTTCAATGACGTGTAGGTTCATAGATGACAATGCTATGTGCTTTGCATAGGCTGGTTTGTACCAGTTTTTTTGGCACTTCAGTGCATTAGGAACTAAAATATATTGTTCATTAATAAATTAAACAATAATAATAATAGTCAACACTGCTGTGGTATAAGAGGAATAAAACACTTCAGGATGTGCAGTTATAGGAAAACGATCAACCTCAGCATGATGACCGTAACTCCACCCAGTCAGTGATTGTTTTTCCATAACAGCACAACACAGAGTGTTTTATGCCTTACATACATGTAATAGGTACACATGTGTATGTCCTGAACTCTGTCCTTAAGCTCAGGGCTGGACTCAGGTGCTGTTTGGATGGTGTTTTTGCATGGTGTCGCTGTAGTAATGAATTTATGTGGTGAAAGTAAAAAAAACATGATGTACGTTTGCTTTATTGTGCATTCATAGTAAATATGAGAACTAGTCTCGAGCATCAGATGTACAGTAGTGTTTATCACAAACGTACACACTAGCTGAAGGGTGGACAAATCAGTAGCTGGGTCACCACCAAAAAGGCAGATTTCATTTTTTTGGAGTTGTCTGGTGGACAACAATATTCAACAATTATCATTATAGTGTTGCGAAGCGCTCTTCCAAGTTCAGATTTTCGGTCGCTATCTCCTCCTACATTTTTCAAGATATCGACACGGGACAAAGACTAGAACGCCCAGAAAGTTTCAGAGAAGTGTGCTTACATACAGGAAATTTTCATCTTTTTGTCCGCTACGCTTGTTTTTCCGTGGAAAATATCGTGTAATCAGACGTTGCCATTCTGTGACGTCACAGCTATAGTGCATCTGATTAGATGTTGCCCTTCTGCAGTTACCATGGTAACAGCCATCAACAGAAGCCACTCTTTGGCTGTTACCATAGTAACAGCTGTCAACAAAAGCCACTGTTTGGTAACCACCATGGTAACCACGCTATAACTGTGATGTCACAGAAGGGCAACATCTCGTCCAATCAGACGCGCTAACACACACTCTCAGTTTCTGCAGGAACCACACTTTCTTTTTAAAACCTACTCTTTTATGCTTTCAGAAAACAAAAAACACTTTTACTTATATTCTAATTACAGTGAGTGCCTCCGAATTTGACCACCTGTCGCACTACACACATCAGTCAGTTCTGTCACACATCATCAGTCAATGCGTTCTGGCTGACAGTAGATCGGTTTCATCCAGCAGCACTCCGTCTCTCCTGTTCACTACATACAGTGTTAAACATGTGTGTATTGAGCAGACGTGACAGAATAGACAGATCCTAGTCAAGCACTTGTAGGTCGTAGCACAAACGCTGACCAATGACATGCTGACTTCAGTATCAGTGTAGTTAATTAGCCGACTGGCTTAGTATAGTGTTAGCTATGACATATAATAAATGTATGATTTGTCCACCCCTGTTTAGTCACACTATGCTCATTGAAATCTTACTGGTATTGGTATCTGATCTCTGTAGTTGCGCATGCATGTATTATGTACTGTGTTTGGCATGGCATGCATGCATGTAATTTGCTTATGAGCAAATTGAGTGTTCTGTCTACCAAAAAAAAAAAAAGAAAACAAAAAATCAGGTAAGTTCTGGTGTGCCTTAGCGAGTTAGGCAATGAACCCTATTGAATTCAGGCTCTCAGGGGGAAAAAAATCAAGCAGGAAAGACTGAAAAGTGAAACATCCAATTATACTTTCCTCTCCCAATCAGTGTCCTTGCATCATTCCACTGTGCACATTCTTGTAAAGATATCCAATTTTGGATCTCCACTTTGCCCTATTTTCTGGCTAGCTGACGGAGCAGGCAGGGAGGGGTTGAGAAGTGATGAGCTGGAATATGATACGATCTCGAAAATGCTGCCTGGTTCAATGCTTCTTACTCAGTGGGCTTCGTATTCTCTCATCCTCCCGGATTCTCTAGCGTGTTTCCATTCCCTTTTCTCTACTTTCTCTCTCGATCTATTTTTTTTTCTTCCTTTTTTCTGTGATGTGCAGCTGTTTTCAAAACATTGTCAGTGTTGAGTTCTCTCTCCCACAGGGCCCGTGGCTGCTACGGCTCTTGAATGTCTTGAGTTTTCCGTGATTGTTAACAATGAATCGGGTAACGAGTTGCAAACGATCTTGGGGGAAAAATACAAGCATCATTACGAGACGCTCGGATACAGGCGGCTTCCAATTTTTTGGCCGTTAAGCAAACAGGGCTAGGGACAGCTGGAGAGACTTTCAGTATGTTTACACTGCCTTCTCACTGAAATATATTTGCAGTTATCTTGCTAAGTGAACCACATTGGCTCTCCAATAAAAAAAAAAACTTGACTTTGTGTGTCAAGAGAACCGTTCCATGGTTCCACTTGGTTATTCCTGGTCAGATTTTTTTTAAAGGGTCTGTGTGGGCCTTTCATATTCAATAGGGTTCATACCTGCTCTGCTGAGACACACAGAGAGATTAGGTTGAAAGCTTTGCTCACATTTGTCTCTTTTCAATGCACAAAACAGGACTTCTGCTAGTCGGATGAGGGATGAGGGATGAGGGATCTGATTTTGCTCACAGAGATGTGGTTATTATTATTCTCTCCAGGTTTCCCCTGGGGTAGAACTCTCTGTTTTGTGCTTTGAGACATGGGAAAAGTACATGTAAATAAATGTTTGAGTGAGAAGGCAGAGTAACAGCATGAAACAAACCCACAATAATGTGAGTCAAAATAAGCCCATTGGTGTAATAACTCAACATTAGCATCTGCATCACTCGGAGCTGAAGCAACACCAACCGTAATGGGATTTTCTTGCACAGCAAACAAAATAGACTCAATTTGCATTATTTGACAGTTCCTAGAACTGACTAAGATATCCAGTGTCCTACCGATTGTTCCAAAGGTGGATAATTAGAGCTATATACACCAAAGTGGCAGAAAAATGGAGTACATATGAGCCTACGCAAAATACATAGGCTGGTGCTGGCTCCATAATGTTTAGCTGCCATTCCATGGGAACTTTGGTACGTCTACAAATGCCTCTGACAGGTGAACGCTGTGTGTACTACCCGTTTACTCTGATGAGTTTGGCTTCTTCCAACAGGACAAAACACGTCTACAGGTGCCACATTATAGTTAGAGGACCACTCATCTGAGTTTGGGGTTTTGCCATTCCCAACTAAGTCACCAGCATTATCAAACACACCAGGGATGCCATGCGACGCTGGTGGTACATGCCATGCGAAGCAGTCTAATACTTGGTAGGTCCTCCAATTGGGACATAAACTCCATGAGCTTGTGGAAATATTCTGTACACTTCCTGGAGAATGCTCCACAGTTCTGTTGTATTCTGAGGTTCCACAGCATGTCGCATGGCATTCCTGATGTGTTCAATAACGTTGAGATCTGGAGACTTGGGTGTGAAGGACAAAACCCCAAACTCCTTAAACTCAGATGAGTGTTCCTCTAACCGTAATCTGGTGTCTGTAGACGTGTGTGGTGGTCCATTGTCCTGTTAGAAGAGGACAAACCCGTCAGAATGAATACAGGACATGAACAGGTGGAACTCATCACACATACTGTTCACCTGTCAGAGACGTCTGGAGGTGTCCCAGGCGTCACATGGAATGCCACCTAAACAAACCCCACACCGTTATGATGGAGCCCCCACCAGCCCGTGTATTTTGCCTAGGCTTGTCTGTAACTGTTTTTCTAGCACTTCAGTGTCATTTTGTATAATTTATATAAAAAATTGTGGTGAGAACCCTTTGTTCTCACACAAAGATACCACGGGATAAGAGGTCATCTAGGGTTATTTGGCTCACATGTTTGTTTGTTTGTTTGCGTGTTTGTTTTCAGGCTTTGTAGTAAAGCCTATAGTGAGCATCACAGAGTCTCTAGCTGTCCCGACCTGGTGGAACATTATACAGTCTCCCGCTTGTTTATGTTTGTCTTCCAGAGGGGAATGAAGTGCTCGAGGGCACTGGTTTACTTAATGAGGACAATTTTTTCAACAAGGACGCAGACATGACTTCCATGGCCCGGAGGGATCTGAGCCATTCTAGGAGAGAGAGCGAATCACGAAGCCTGTACAGCAATCGCTCTTCTACCACGGCTCCCTCACTGTCCCCACACAAGACCAGCATCCCTGTTAGGCCGCGACCTGTTCCGTCAAGTGTCCAGGAGACAGCTGACCTGGCTCTTGCGATCAGTCAGCAGTGGAGGGAGGATGTTTCAGCCATGCGAAAGGAACTGGCCGAGCTCAGGCGAGATCTGTGCACAGAGCTTCGAGCTTTTAACAGCAACTTTTCCACTTTTGCACAACGCTACAACACCTGGTCTCCGAACTGGGCAAAAGGAGGTCAGAGTCGTTCTGATCATGTATCTGTCAGTACCCAGGCCGGGAGCAAGACTTTAGTACGACAGAATACAGCAGATGCGGCAGTGAACTGTCCTTCACCCATCGATCCAAATGTTTTGTCCATGCATCCGCCAGATCCAGAGCTGTTAGATAAAAATGTCCTGCATGTCTCAACCTCCAGACCTTTATTCCAAACAGACCCAAATTCACAGCTGGCTGAATTTGATGATCCGACCTATGCCAACTTGACTCCTCCTGAACCAGTGGACCTGTCATTGCTAAACTGGCCTGAACTGGATCCTGATCCAATGACCCCTCCTGATCCTCCAGAACCAGAACCAGAATTACGTAGGTATTTTTCCAGAGCTTCAGCTTCTGAAAGGGTGGACTCAATCGTGCTAGATTTTACAAACAGGGAACATGTAAACCTGGCAGACTTGCACTGGCCAAAATTGGATCCAGACAATATTAGTCCACCAGATTCATCATCACCTCAGGAGTCTCCTGATCCATCCATGCTACATATCTTCATTCAAGAGCCTTTGGAAGAAGACGAACCATGTCCACTATCTCCAGGATTGCATGTAGCAACCGAGCAGCAGCAGCAACATCCGACCCGAGCTTCTGTCAGCCCGATTGTGCTGATAGAGCCAACTGAAGAAACTTCAGATCACAACTTAGAAGATTACACAGTAGTGGAACCAGGTGACTGTTTTGTCTTGAGTCCACTGACACCGGAATCAGTGGACCTTAATGATTTAAAATGGCCAAGTTTAGAGTCCTTGGACCCTGGGCTGCGTAGCCCAGGGTTTGCAGATCTTCCAGACCCTCCGACTCCAGAAGCAACTGATTATGATGAACCTGCTGACCATGCAGATGAAGATCCACCTTTCCCAGAACTCCTGGACACCATTTTCTTACAGCCAGCAACTCCAGAACCAGTTGATTTAGATGTGTCAAACCGTCTGAGTCCAGAACCCCTGTCTCCGGTTCAGAGTTCAGCAACATTTGAACCTGAGACTTATCCTGTTGTTTTGTGGTCAAAGAGAGAAACTCTGGATCTGTGTCAGTCAGACTCGCCGAGCACTGAACCTCTAAATACAAGAACTTCAAGCTGGTCAGAAATGGATCCAGATATCATTAGCCCGTCAGAACCAACCTACATGGAATCAAGTGTTGCCTACTTGACTCAACTGTCCCCTCTTGAGAGTGCTTCACTGAGACTTACCGAATCTTTTTCTCAACAACTAGATGACCCGTACTTTGAAGAGTCAGATGACCCGGTTACCGAGTACCCGCTCAAACCAGATGCCCTCGACTCCGCTACGATCGACCTCCTAGAGTCGGAGGCGATCTTTTCAGCCATCTTGTGTTCGGTGGAACCGGATGATCCTGAATTTGAGACTCTGACTATGGAAGAGGCGCTTGAAATAGTAGATCCAGGTAACAGTTCCCCTGCAACTATAGACCCAGCGACTGTGCACCCATTTAATTTGTCCCTTCTAGAACTTCAGGCTGCCTTAGACGTATCAAAGAGAGAAACCACAGATAACGGATCGCCGAGAGGAACCGTGACCAGCAGCCCTTCTCCGTCTTGCAGAGATTTCTTTTGGATTAGATGGCAGCGAAGGTTACGGGGACGGTTTCCCATGTCCAGGAGTGCCAGTATGGAGATATACCACAAGAAATACTCCAATAACTCAGAGATGTCTTATATGTCTCTGTCTATTTGAGTAACTCGAGGCCACGCATGGTGCATCACGGGATTTCTAGAAATCCAGGGATGAGCAAAAGGAGTGTGTGGTAATGGAGTAAAATGTTTACAGGTGTGTCTGCTCTTTGTGAGAATGAAGTGTATGAGAGAGTGAGTTAGCCAAGAAGCCATTATGGAGGTTTTAGGCTATAAAAGATGCTTTATTCAGAGCTGATATGCCCCCAGTGAGAGGTTGTAGCTAAAAGCAGCTGGATGCTCGCACCCACTTCGCATTAGTGTCCCTGGTACACAAAGGCCCTTACTTAACACCGAGCAGCAATGACTCATTCATGAACCAAAGTCTCAATACCACTAAACACTGCATCTCTACATTACTTTACCGTATGCTTTGAAAGATGTATTTTGGTAGATACCGCGATTGCATTGGCTGCGGACAGGAAGAACTCGGCGAGAAATTCTCTAGAGCCTCTTTCAGTGCTTCTTTCTTTGATAACCTAAGACTATTAGAGGCATTTTCGGTGTTGAAACATTGACTCATGCTGCAGAAATGGAATGTAAAAAAAAAAAAAAAAAAACCCGCCTCGTCCAAATGGTTTTTAAAACAGGATGAGAGATGAACATTGACCAAAGACTGCTCAAGGGATCTCTTTGATATATTATGTGGGTTTTGATCATCTATTTCTCTGAATGTGGACTAACATTGGTTACTTTAAGATTCAACAGAAATCAAACTGATTAAAAAGACCAGTATTACGAAATGTCCGAAATGATGTTCCAGGTAATTCTAAGTCTTCAAAGCCAAAGCCTTGCTGTCAAACAAGCGAGCGGATTTAGTACTGTGAACCTTTTGAAGACGCGTTGAGTTGAACAGGCGCAGTTTGCACAGCTCAAATGTGACGTTTTGAATGCATTCTGTACTTTACTGTTCCATACAGACATATATACAATCAGACGTATATACTGTACATACATGGGATGAATATTACTCAACAGGTGGTCGAATCCTGCTCTATAAGATGATCATTTTTATATAGATATTCCTTATTTATTGTGAATATACCGTTGAATGTATACTGTGTTCTTTTCCTGCAATGACTTCAGTAGTATATGACTGTCATTAGATATGCAAAGAGGAAACATTAAGTTTTACATTAAAATGAGGGCCACTAATTTGTCTTATTCATGCTGGAATATGTAAAATAGGGGCCACCGAGGTCAAATCTGAAGTCCAGTGGGTAAAAAGTGTTAATGCGCTACAACTACAGTGGGATAAAAAGGAGATAACCAGGAGTTATAAAGAAAAGATCGTAAAAAAGATCGTAATGTTGCTTGTAGAAAATTTATTATGGGACATAATAAATCAGTCATTATTGATCATAAATCTAGACAAACTACTGATATACTAACTAATATACACTGAAATGCCAGAAAAACTGGTACAGAGGAGCCTTTAGTAAATACACAGGCTGGTGGTGTCTCCATAATGGTATGACGTCTGTTTCTATGGAATCCCTGGTACATCTATAAACATCTCTGGTGTGAACATTATGTGAACATTATGTGTGGCTCCTTTCTGTTGAGTTACACCCGCTCATGTCATTCTAATGGTTTTCGAATCCAACAAGACAATGCGCAACCACACAAGTCTAAAGACACCAGATTACGGTTAGAGGAACACAGCTAGAGTTTAGAGTTTTGCTGTTCACACCTAAGTCACAAGATCTCAGAACTGTGGACCGTTCATTCTGCACAGAATATAGAGTTTATTGCCTACAGAATAGGTTACATTCGCAAGCTCATGTAGTCCATGCCCCATTTCAGCAGTGCTACGTGGGCAGCCGTGGCCTAGTGGTTAGGGAACCGTGACCAGAAGGTCAAGGGTTCGATTCCTACCCAGGGCAAGACACTACTGAGGTGCCCTTGAGCAAGGCACCTAACTTCCCCAGCTGCTCCCCAGGTGCCGAGGTTTGGTGTGCCCCCGCTCTGGGCAAGTGTGTTCACTGGTGTGTGTGTTTCACTGCTTGATGGGTTAAATGCGGAGGTCACATTCCTCTGTGTGCAAGCACAGCAGTCAAATAGTTCCTGTGGGGGACCAACCAAGTATTAGATTGGTGTACCAGTTTTTCTGGCACTTCAGTGTATATAACAGAGTAGCTAGCTGATTTTCCCATAGCTCTGATACTTAAAATAGTCCTTCTCCACACCACAATCATTTACTGAATAACAGAAGGTCAACCCCAGATTTCAATCAGATGATATCACACCAAGTCATGTTATAATTCTCTATAGTGGATTCATATCATCAAACCATCACTTTAAGAATTTAAAATGTTTCATAATTTATGTTTTACATGGATATATTGTTTGATTTGACTGTTGGGGTTGTTTGTGGGACAGAAAGGTTTCATAGACCCTTCTTGTTAGTTAGCCAGCCACCTAACTGACAATGACAGTATGTCCTGGTAATGACAGAGCGGTACAAACAAAACCAGAAAGACATTACATTTCTTTTTTTTTTCTTGAATTAATATAACTCCCATAAATAATTAAGAAAAAAATGATTTTGTACTGGAGATTTACACTGAAGTGCCAGAAAACTGGCTCAGACCAGCCTACACACAACAGACTAGTGGAGGCTGTATAATGATGTGGGGTTTGTTTAGCTGGCATTCCATGGGACACCTGGCCACCACACACATCTCACACTCACACAGCGTGTTGCATGGCGTCCCGGATGTGTTCGATAACGTTGACATCTGGTGACTTTGGTCCCTAAACTCCAACGTCAGAAAGGAGACACACGCACATGCAGTGTTCACCTGTCAGACATGTCGGTAGGTGTACCAGGGGTCCCATGGAATGTCAGCTACACAAACCCGACACCGTTATAGAGCCACCACCAGCCTGTGTATTTGGAATAGGCTCGTCTGTACCTGTTTTTCTGGCCCTTCAGTGTGCGTTTTATTGGCCTTCTTCAAATGTAGCTTATTGTCAATTGAAATAAATCATTCGTATGGTTTAAAGTATTTATGACTGAGTGAAATGACATAAATTCAAACAAAGTAAATGGTTTGTTTAAGACATATTTAACAACTAAAGTAAATGAAGTGGTTTAGTCATAAATATGCTGAATAAGATGAGCCCCGGTGTCTCTTGCCCTCATTTGTCACCACTACTTAATGTTTCCCCTTTGCCGCGACTCTTGAGTTTTCTGGCAAGTAATAAAAAGTGGGTTAAACGCACACATTTACCCTGAACCCACCGGTGCTGTGAAGTACAGTAACACACTGTACAGTAGCATTACAAAAAAAAAAAAAAAAAAAAAGAACAAAACGAGACAAATATAATTGCTTGCTCATTGCTCCATAACACCGTCGTGAAGCTGAACATTTTCATAAGGCAGGAAGTCTGGGACTGAGCTGTACGGGTAACTTATCGCATGGACATTTAGAAAGTGTATATTTTTAACAACCCAAGAGACTATTTTGTAGTTGCATATTCAGATGTTTTACCATGTTTTCCAGACCATAAGACACTTCGAAACATGAGACGTCGATCTGAGAGTGTAAGAAAACTTAGTGGTTAGGTTTCATTCGATGCAATTAGAGCTGTACGGAATATTTAATCCAGAGTTTCTCAACTTTTTGTACGGATCAAGTAGCACAAGTTGTTATGGGTGTTAGCAGAGTCACCCCAGTTTGCATTGTATTATATAAATATGCAGTACTGGATCTACAGCTGTCTCAGCATTTGAGTGTTTTTCTCAAGACTGAAGCTTAATCAAGATATAAACACTTAACTTTCCAATCAGTAACATGGAGTCTTCTCTAATCACTAATCCACCAATCAGCACTTAGCGCTGAACAATAACTGAGCTGCTCCTCGAAGAAAATACAAAAGGCCATCCTTTTACATCCAGAATCCAAAACCAGGTCTTCTGACCTTCCTAGCTTGAACAAAAATGCCTGCGTTTCTAACGTTCGCTAATAAGATAAGATTTTGTACCAGGTGACAGTTTCAACATAGGCTTTAGATAGAACTTAAAACCTACACCGACTCCCTTGATATTCACCTGAATGCTACCTGATGTCCCAAAGTCTTGACTTGCCAACGACAGTAGCCTCCAGGCTACCGACCATCCCACACTGGTTCGCTATCTGTAGTAGTTCCAGCTCTGAGGCTCAGCATATCACATTCTAGAATCAGTATATTACAGATTTTGTTCACCCACACAGTCATCACCAGGCTCGCAGATCTTCCCTATCAACAGCCACCAGTGGAGGGTGAAGGCTAACGTGTGCTTCCTCAAGCAAATGGCTGAACCAGTCAGCTAGCCAATCACATCTTGGTGAAACATGGTAATGGTGCAGAACTGAGCCCAGAATGTTGTACTTCTACAAAGAAACTCGTTAGCTGTGTCCGAAATCATGTACTGAACAGTCTGCGAAAGCAGTACGCGAGCGTGACTAGTGTTTCCGAATGTGCAGTACGCATCAAGTAGTATGTGTCAAGTAGGCAGTACGCATCAAGTAGACATGTGTCACATGACATTGGAAAGTTTCCAGATCTAGTGCGTCCGAGGCTGTGCATACTGCTCGCTCACATACTGGAATTGCGTACTGCTTTAATAGTAAAACAGTACACACTGCTTCAGATTCAGTCTGTACTGCTTGAGTACGCGATTTCGGTAGCGGCTGTTGTTTTTATCTGAATATGCTAATGCTAACCTGCTACCCAAAGCAGTGCTTACTGAAGATTCATTCATTAATTAATCCATAAGACAATCCATTAACTAAGTAGCACTAAATGCAGATGAGTTCAACTTATCTAAACTCTAATGTATCTGTAATATTATATCACAGCAGGACATGAATTCGTTTTCTTGTCGACAATTATATAACCACTTACTTACGCCCATGCTAGTGGTCGGTCACGTGCGAATTTCTGCTTCAACATGGAAATGTAAGTCGTCAAAACCATGAGAACGGTCTTGCGTCACGTAACTAGTCGACGTGAATGCTAACCGACTCGTTGCTATTGTTTTACTTGAAATAAGCCAAGCGATTTAGCCAGCTAGCATGTAGCTATAAATTAGTTTATAAGGCAAAATTGCCAGAAATATCACAACCTATACAGTACGTATATTTGTGATTCAACTGTGATAATGTGATAAATCTTTAACTGAAATGAAAGCAGTGTCATTTTTTTTACGCCTAGCGTCAGCTGTCAACTGTTAATATACCGCATCACAGATCTGAACACGTCTGTGGAGTCTTCTCAGTGAACACGTGACCCCATGTAAATGTAGCACTAATATAGCTCCAGGAGTAGCAGCATGTCTACCGTCAAAACGTCGATAGGTATAGTACTAGGTTATTACAGATACACATGCTAGCTTAGCAAAAACCTGCTAGACGCCCCCAAAAATGTGTCTTATGGTCTGGAAAGTGAGGTATATGTCAGGCTTGCCATTTCTCTGATGCTAATCCTCATGAATGGTGTCTTTTTATTTGAGTTATTATTTATTTATTTATTTATTTATTATATACTGTCAATTCTGTCCAATCACTGTGAGCTTTGGAATGATTTCAGCATCAGACCCAGAATATCGTCTTAACAAATTATCTTTTCTGTGTGTGTGCATGTGTGTCTGTGTGTCTGTGTGTCTGTGTGTGTGTGTGTGTGTGTGTGTGTGTGTGTGTGTGTGTGTGTGTGTGTGCGTGTGTGCGTGTGTGTGTGTACGCGTGCAAGTGTTTACAAACCGGCCTCTCCGAATTTCCTTCCTGTAGACGCATCACTGAAACGCTGGTTAACGGGTCGTGCACTATTATCTCATCTATTGATTTGTATCTTCATTGCTATAGCACTTTCCAGTCCTTTCTTAGATCCTTAGAGTCATTCTAAATGTATTCCGAATTATCTGAATGCTACGAATCTAAATGCATAATAAAAAGCACTTCCGCTCTGCTGGAGCGTCGTGTACTTGTGGCTTTGTATGGTATAGGACTTGCCCTGTTTCCCCCCCCACACACACACGTTTATTACGCTGAGGTCTGTACAGCAAGACAGAATGGTAAGTGGAGTCTCACACTGAGGAGTCTGTGGTATTAATTGATTCGTTAAGGCAGCGTGTTGAGAGAATCGACTGTTGGTGTAGTTGCAAGAAACTTGAAAACTTCACACTTTTTGGGATTACATGTAATTTACTCATTATTATTATTATTATTATTATTATTATTATTTTATTTAATATAAAAATAAAGTGAATCCTCAGACAACTTCCTTTAAAGTTTCCTGCTGCTTTCGATTCAAAGCTGAAACTTTCGACTTATTGTTAATGAAAACATAATCGCTCAGGGATGAATATGATCAAGACCAAGACAGATAGTTCTTTTAAATCTGTGCCAGTTTGTGGCTTTGTTTTTAAGATAGTGAAGGAATTAAAGAAAAGATTAAAAGCTTCAGACCGAAACATTGTGTTGTCTGGATTTTAGTTTCTTCAGTTTGCTTCTGTGCTTTTTTTTTTTTTTTTTTTTTAAAGCTAAGACAATTTTCCTGATGAGTTCAGATAAGTCAAGTCATTTTTATTGTCATTTTAACGGTATACATTGAGTACAGTACACAGTAAAACCAACCAGGCCGGTGTGGTTCATCTGCTGCACACTTTAAATAGTAGTGGGAGTAATAAAGTGCAGTATGTGGTGTTGATATTGTTGGAATGTCAGTACATGGAATCAAACTGGCAAACTTCCGGTCACAAGGCCAGTTTACTCACATCACTTTATTCTATTTAGTTTAAATACATTTTCAGTTTGTTCTTATAATATACATTTTTTTTTATCTGCTTATCTCAAACCCTCAGAATGTCAGGTGGTGCAAGTGGAAGTGCGGATGAACAGACTAAGTATTAAAAGTATCCAAGAATTCAATAATTATAATAAATAAAAATAAAAAACCAGTGATTTTACGATTTTAAGTTTAAACCCTTTCAAATAAACCAAATGTTACAAATGTTAATAGTTTTAAAAGTCGCTGCCATCACTGAAAAACATTTGCCCAGGTTCTCGAAGGGTTAGTGTTCTGTAGACATGGGACTTTTATTATGAAGTAAAGAGTTAATACTATTAATTAACCTAATATTAGATTATTACGAGGAGCCCAATTATGTCTGAGTCAAAAGGTTTGTCGATTTCTCTCTTATAAATATTGATAAAAAATAACTAATAGACTTATAGTTCGGATGGAGCGCTTTCTGTGTCATGTGGTACAACCATTGGAAAAATAGAACAATTTAGTTATCAAAAAAAAGTCCATGATTGTTGTGATGTGAGGATTGGGAATATAGGAATGAGTTGAAAACTGAAGCCTGTATTAATTGGATGTTCACTATTCAGCCACTTCTTCACCTCTTGTTGAGTTTTGTGAGTAGATTTGATCATAGCGGTTTTGAGCGGTATAGAGTCTGAAACACTGTGTAAGCATGGGGTGTGTCCTTTCCTCACAGGAATCCAGTTCCGCCTTCCATCATCAGGCAGCGTGGACAGACCCTCCCAGCAACCTCCAGGTAAAGCCACGCCCTTTTACTATTACAACAGCAGTATCGTTTCAGTGCAAACCTCACAGGCTGGTGGTGGTGGGTCTATAATGGCTGTAACATGGCTGCAAATGGCTCCATTATGAAGCCACCTCCAGTCTATGTATTTTACATAGGCTTTAGTGTACAAGTATTTTTTCCTTGCACAGTTAATGAAGGTCCCACTCTCCGGTCTTGACTTCTTCTTCGCTTACTATTTAAAGTACACTGCAATTACATCCTGTATTTTACACCTATACAGCAAAGACAGTAAAACTCTGCCACATCAAATTTCCCAAGAGCTTATAATGCTGACTGCTGAAACATCTGTTTTCTTTTTTTCCCCCTCAGAAAAACTTTCCGCATCAGAATTTTTTACACCCAGCATTTTTTTAAGCACCGTTTAAAAAACTGAAGCCTTTTGCAGGTTGTCTCTTTTTGCAACTATGCAAGACAACTTCATTATTTCAGAGAAGGACAAACACTGGGACCAGTTTACTCAGCGTCACCTCTGTCACATTCAGAAAGCCAGCTGCGTCACCGGGCTGTCTCTGAACTAATTTGTGATTAATGGTATCGCCAGTGCCGTCCTCCATAAACCGAGCTCATTACGATAAAAACAGTGTTGCCTCCATTTTAATGAATATTGCCGAGAACGGGGACCTCGTGGGTTAGTGTTATTATCTTGTGGAGTAGGGGAGTTCTGTCAACAACACCACCTCTCCTACAGAAGCGACAATTTATTGATTCTATCGAGTGCTAGTGCTTACAGCTCTGTGAGATTAGAAAACAGCACTAGAATATGAAATCTCTCTCGGTCTTCCTTCTCCTCCTCCCCTTCCTCCTCCTCCTTCTCCTCTGCATTGGGAACATTCAGTTCTTTTCTACGCTTTCTGTTCATCATAACTGGAGTTCAGGATTATTTTACCGGGGGTATACGCTCAGTACTTTTGTCTTACAGTCACATCTAGTGTTAGCATCAGAGATTTCCTGTTGGGTGAGATTATTTTAGCCAGCTCTGCAGTGTAACAGTACAAGGTCTATATAACCTTTCAGACCACTGAGATACTGTTAGCATTAATTATTTATAATTAGTAAAGATCTTGTATGAAAGTGAGTTACTCTTTTGACCACTGAGTAGTGGAATTCACCTCCACATTTCATCCATCCATGCAGTGAAACACGGACATACACACTAGCAAACACTAGGGGGCAATAAGCACACATGCCCAGAGCGCTAGGCAGCCCCTTGTGTGGGTTAGGTGCCTTGCTCATGGGCACTTCAGTCGAGTCTTGTCAGTTGCAGGGCTCGAACCTGGGACCTTTTTTTTTCTAAGGCAGGTTCCTTAACAACAAGCCTATGGCTGCCCCCAAGTGTGTGTATATGTGTGTGTGTGTGTGTGTGTGTGTGTGTGTGTGTGTGTGTGTGTGCGCGTTTTATCTACCGTGATGATGTTAGCATTAAACATTTATAAATAGCAAAGATGTTCCTCAGAAATGACAGGTTAGCATATCCTTAGCAGACATCTAGTGTTAGCATTACAAAT
>JAOVVF010000002.1:23543423-23554268 GCA_028565595.1 Duopalatinus emarginatus
AACTGTCCTCAACAGTCTTCAACTGTCCTCAACTGTCCTCAACAGTCTTCAACTGTCCTCAACTGTCCTCAACAGTCCACCCAGCAGACACATTTATCTACTTCCTTATCATGTTGCTACGACATTGACAAACTGTGGTACTGTTTACTGTGTGTGAACCAGGTTGTCACATCCTCATTATGAGGTAATGTTATATATTATTATAACAGTGTGATTACCTGTTGGCAACTTTACAAAATTCCATACACAATATAAGAATCTCACAGATAACATGTCTTTGACTGGTTTTATGTGTTGTATTAAGTTTCTAAGCGTATGTACCATTAAAGAGACCATAATGGTAGCCATTAAATACTTAATATCACCAATCGCTCCAGTTTACTCCAGTGAGGAACAGGTCATGCAGATACTCAGGTAGTAAATCGTCCCGTTTTAACGCCCACTGTTGGGTAGAGATTTATCACTGAAGAGACGTCTTCAAATATTACTAACATTCCTGAATAAACTAATCCAATCCAAATACAGCTAAAGATCAACTTATGTCCTGATTTCTAATAAAACAGGAGATGTACAGAATTGTAGTAAAACTGATTTAGTCTTGCTCCAAAAGCCAACTAGTTTCTACCGTTCCCTGAATATAAATAAGGTTCATATTACTGTGCTTTCTGAGATGCTTTTCTGCTCAACACGGATGTAAAGAGTGGTTATCTGTAATACTGCAGTCTTCTTGTGTGATCAAACTCGTCTGGGCAACAAAACATTCTCACCTAGTGACTGCTTATATCCTGTGTAAACTCCAGACACTGTAAACATTGAGTGGGGGCAGCCGGTTAGGGTTAGGGAACCGGTCTCGTGACCAGAAGGTTGTGGGTTCGATCCCCGCCCTGGGCAAGACACGACTGAGGTGCCCTTGAGTAAGGCACCTAACTCCCCCAACTGCTCCCTGGGTGCCGTGGTATGGGGCTGCCCCCTGCTCCAGGCAGGTATGTTCACTGCTCACTGGTGTGTGTGTGTGTGTGTGTGTGTGTGTGTGTGTGTGTGTGTGTGTTTTGCTGCACAGATGGGTTAAATGCGGAGGTCACATTCCTCTGTGTGCAAACACAGCAGGCAAATAGTTCACTTTCTTTCCGATTTTAGCAGAGATCCTGAAAATATTCAGATCAACCAGTCTGACACCAGCGAGCTTCAAGTCACAGGGATGACAGCTTTTCCTCATTCTGTTCTTTTCTGTGTTTTATATATGTTCTTTATTAGGTGCTCAGTAAGTATGTTTTACCAGTCGAAGTACGGTGACGATCTGAAATGATGAACACAAAGACATTTGAAATAGTCATCCCTTTATTTAGAAGGCCACACCACTCAGAGTTCGAGGGACCAGCAAAAACACACACACCTCTCAATCGAAAAGGAAAACTCTAAGCTCGATGGCCTCATAGAAAAAAAGGGGCCTGTCCGTCCTGGCCACACTTCCCCGTGTTTAAATAGGCTTTAAATAGGGTATGGGTGTTGATTTAAAAATGATTACAGAGTTATAAAATATAAGCCCTGCAATAAAATTATGTTCAAGTATGTTTTTGACTTTCATTTTTACTCTTTTTTTTATGTTTTGTTTTTATATATTCGTTTGTATCCGGTTGTGAAAGGAGGCACCAGCCGGTGCAGTCTTCCACTTCTTCAGCCTTCCACTTCTACTGCGGCCTGGAGAAGAAAAAGAAGAGGTAAAGGTGTTAGAAGTGTTTGTTAAAGACAGACGTGTAAGGAACATCATATCAACGTCGTATCGACAGTGAAGTCTGACGAGCTTACCGTTCGGACCGTAAGGTTTCCACATCAAGATGTAGCAGTGGCAGCAGCTACTCCGGCCTTTTGTGTAGCATCTTTCTTAGCCTGGTGAGCCTGAAGCACAGCGACCGCCTCCTCCACCTGCAAACATACACGATGATTACCCAGTGTTAGAGCAGCTGAACAGTCCGTCCATTACTGCTCTCTCTTTATTCAGGCTCTCAAAGTTAGTCATACAAAAAGCAGCTATCATGTTCTTGTAATGCAGAGCTCAGAGTGCAGGATCTTCAAGACCGCTTCTCACAAAATCAGAGCAGTGGTTCATTATTTATCCAGTGTTTGAGTGTTTGAGTGTTTAGTGTTTGACTGTTTTGAGTGTTTGAGTGTTTAGTGTTTGAGTGTTTGAGTGTTTAGTGTTTGAGTGTTTGAGTGTTTAGTGTTTGAGTGTTTAGTGTTTGAGTGTTTGAGTGTTTAGTGTTTGAGTGTTTGAGTGTTTGAGTGTTGAGTGTTTGAGTGTTTGAGTGTTTAGTGTTTGAGTGTTTAGTGTTTGAGTGTTTGAGTGTTTAGTGTTTGAGTGTTTTGAGTGTTTGAGTGTTTAGTGTTTGAGTGTTTTGAGTGTTTGAGTGTTCAGTGTTTTGAGTGTTTGAGTGTTTGAGTGTTTGAGTGTTGAGTGTTTGAGTGTTTTGAGTGTTGAGTGTTTGAGTGTTGAGTGTTTGTGTCACGCCTCCCTCAATCCCTACAGGCTCTCCAGCCGGGGGCACATCCATCATTCCAGACTCTATTACCCAGAACACCTCACCTAATCACATGTCTACATAGCAGTCCCAGTCACCTGATTATTAATTGTTCTCACCTGGTTCTTTCTCTGTATAAGCCCCGCCCATTCAGTCACCATTCTTTGCCAAGTTTTGCCGATTCTATGACATCACTCAGCCCTGCCTATTTGTATATTGTGTATCCCGTGTATGACCCTTTTCTTCCTTTGACCCTGATATTAAAACCTTGAGTAAAGACTCTTTTATACACTGTGTGTGTCTACCTCCCTGACAGTTTTTTCACTGTTTCTTTTAATGTTTCTTTTAATGTTTGTTTAGTGTTTGTTGAAAGTTGATTTAGTGTTTGTTGAGCATGTGCTGTTGTTATTCTGGACTGTAGTGTGTGTGTGTGTGTGTGTGTGTGTGTGTGTGTGTGTGTGTGTGTGTGTGTCTAATTGTGGAGGAGATTCTGACCTTGGAGCGCAGAGACTCATGGGACTCGAGCATGTGCAGAAGTTCAGAGTTATCAATCTCCAGCAGCATCCCAGTGATCTTCCCGGCCAGAGTCGGATGCATGGCCTGGATCAACGGGAAGAGACGCTCACCTGAGACGGAGACAGATAGAGAGAGAGAGACAGAGAGAGAGAGAGAGAGACAAAGAGAGAGAGAGACAGAGAGAGAGAGAGAGAGACAGAGAGAGAGAGAGAGAGAGAGAGAGAGAGAGAACATAAAGACAGATGGAGAACAGGGAAGAAAGAGTATAATGAAGGTGAAGGTGAACCAGGAGAAGATGCAGGCAGAGATATAGAAGAAGGAGAGAGAATAAAAAGGGCCGATAAGAAGGACAGAGAAATAATGAGGAGAAATGAAGAGTATAAAAGATGTCAGAATCATTACATTAATAATAATAACAATCAAAACCAGGAGTAGAGGAAGAAAAAGAGGTAGGTATTAAAGGGTGGAGAGGAGGAGATGGAGTAAGAAATGTGTGTGTGTTTGTGTGTGTGTGTGTGTGTGTGTAAGCATTAAACGTTCTCTACTACTCACCTAACATCTGTTTCTGTTCCTGTGGAGGAGCAGCAGCCAACATGGAGGCCGTCAGAGGCTCCTGACCCTGTACATGTACCGCTGGCTGGGCCTGAACATACACACACACATTCATACACACTTTATACACACTTCACACACACCTGCCTTTCTGTATATACAATCTAGCTCTATGCCGGTTCCAGTACATACGCACACTTACAATGACCAGCGCACGTCCCTGTAAATGACTGGTTGCTATAGAAACATTAACGTATTGGAATGATTAATATAAATGAATATAAACCTGTGACTTGTACCTGTACTGGTCAGAATCCAGACATGGATTTGCTGTTATATGTATCATACTGGAGAAACGTACCTGTTGTAAAGTGATGGGTTGGACTACTTGAGGCTGGGTGTTGCGCACCGCAGTGGCGTATTTGTAGGGTGGCATGGCGCGCGGTGTAGTTACACCAAGTCCAGGGCGAGCACCCATTGGCTGACCGCTGCCTGCTGCAGACAAATCTGTGTTAAGTCCTAAATCCTTTTGATTTACTATTTATGAATCAGACCTACATGGTGACAGTAACTAAATGTTTTATATGAGCAGATGGTCAGTGGGGTCGCTCACCCCCTCTCTGGGCACCTGTTGGCATGGCGCGAGGTCCCTGGGCATTGGCACTGGGTGCGATATGGCGGATGTTGGCTCGTGGACCCGGTTGACGTAGCGAATTAGGCACGGCCTGGAAGCCTCCCTGACCTCTGATCCCCTGCTGCTGCCAACGTGGGTTAGGTCTCATCTGGGTGAGCTGGCTGGGGGCGTAGTACGTGGTTCTGTTCTGGGCCTGGGGGGTTGTGGGATACACAACAAACACAAACTCTTAAATCTGTACTGTCCAACCACTAACTTTAGAATAATACGACTCAAGTAAAAGTAAATAGTCGTCACTCAGTTCATTACTTGAGTACGAGTAAAAAAGGACAAAGTAAAAAAACTACTTGAGTTCTGAGTAATTGCTGAGTGACGACTTTTTAATAACCAGGACGTCAAATAACACCTGAACGCACAAAAATATAAAACATCAATGAACAAATTCAGAGGTGGAAAATGAACAACTTCAACAACTAAAAGTATAATAAATTAAATCTTTACAGAGTGACATAACGTTGCTAGTGGCTACATTTGATTGGTGAAAGCAGTCATGTGACAGAGACTCCTTGACGGAAGTCTCAACAAAACAAAACAAAACAAAACAGAACAAAACAAAACAGAACAAAAAAAAGCTGGTGCATTGGACGGATCGATAAAAATAAGTAGCGAGCAGAATGTAGCTCAATGTAACGGAGTTCTGCTTCTTCTTCACAAATATAGTCAAGTAAAAGCAAACAGTATGCTGCATTAAAACTACTACTATAATTATTATTATTATTATTATTATTATTATTATAAAACTACTATTACATTTTAGCCAAAAAGTTACTTAAGTTAATGTAACAGTAGTAAATGTTGTGCGTTACTGCCCACATCTGCTCAAGCGCTAATGCTAATAAACCTTCACAACGGCTCATACTGATAACTTTCACGCTTCACATGAACTAATGCTAATACTCGTCACAGCATGTTTTGCTAATACAGTTTACTAGAACTAAAGTGAACACTCTTCTCTCTGCGCGTAAACACTAAGGCTAACGCGTTTCACTTTTTACAAGCGCTAATGCTAATGTTCTTCACAACAGGTAATGCTAATATTTTTCTGCTAGTATGCTAATATAGTTTTAAGATACTATCATTACATAAGAAATCTACTTATGGATCTTTGAAAGAGTCAGTTTTATAGAGTCCTGGTTTTATCCCTGACTGTTACGAAGCCCTGACACTGGAGACTCCTTCCATTATCTTTACCAATTCTTTGTTAAACAACTTGTTTTTAAATTAGAATTTATTATTAGGTTTAGGTTACATAGCACGTCCTCTGTACCCGTACCTGAGCTGTTACTATAGAAACGGAGAAATGATAACAAGTGATTTGTAGCTGTACTGCTGTCAGATCTGCTGAAGAAAAATGAATCGACATCTTCTGACCAATCACCGCGTAGCCTCACCTGCGGCACGGCGGGCATAAAGTATCCGCTGGTGGGCTGGAACTGGTTGATGATGGCGTTAGCGGGCATGGCTCTCATACCGGCGATGCGCTGCATGTACTGGTTGGTGAGATGAGCTTTACGCTCCTCTTTGCGCTGTGCCAGAGCCACGTACAGCGGCTTGGAGCCCACAATGCGTCCATTCATCTCCGTCACGGCCTTGGTGGCCTCCTCAGGAGAAGAGAAGCACACGAAGCCAAAGCCTTTAGAGCGTCCTTCCTCCAGCATCACCTGGTGGAAGAGAGACAAATATTTCAATAACTTCTACTTAAATTTAAAGAAGCAGATCACCAGAGTGGTTCAGACTGGAGACGGAGCTGTTTCTGGGCCAGAAAAATGCAAGAAAAAGCCAAAAAAAATCAGTTAATAAAAACTACTGGGAATCAAAGTTTTTCAAAATTTAGTATAATATTATTCTAGTTATTATTATTTTGATCAATTCAATTATAATCTTAATTATCTACTTTAGCCTTAATTCTTTACTTTATTTTAATTTATTTTTTCATTTTATTTATTCTAACAATTTTCTTAAATGAAATAATTGCCTAATTATTGTAACAATTTAATTCTATTATTTTAAAAATTCTCTTTTCATCATTTTATTAATTCTAATACTTCTAATTACTCTTTTATTACACATTATAATGATATAATATCATTCTAATTATTAGTATTTTATTTTTTTTATTTAATTTGAATTCTAATTCTTTTTTATGGATTCTAATTTATAAAATTTTCATGTTATTGAAATAAATAAATGGAAATGTACCGCAAATTATATAGTTCTAATGCTGGTAATTGTCATTATTCTGTTTAGTCTTTTTTATAATAAATATATTATATATATATATATATAGCACAATAATGACACAATTTAATAAACACTTTAATAACAAATAACAATTTATGTAAATAAAAAATATCATTATAACTGCTCATTAATTGTCATTATTTATATTTTTTATTTAAAGAATTCCATTATTATTTACATGTTTGAGGAGGTTTATAATATTTATCGTGTATTTACGAGCGCTGACCTTGGCACTGGTGATGGAGCCGAATGGAGAGAATTCTTTACGCAGTTTCTCGTCGTCGATGGTGTCGTCCAGGTTTTTGATGTACAAATTCACACCCTGTAAACATGCACAACTGTTATAGAACGTTATGATAAATTACATTCAGTTTGCATGATGCTAAATGGTGGTCATGTGACTCCTTGTTAGCCTTGTTAGCATTCAGAGCTACCTGGTATCTGCTGATTCTCTCCTGCTTCAGCTGCTCGAATTTCCTTTTCAGCTCGGCTTGTCTCTCCATCTTCTTCTGAGCGCGTCCAACAAACACCGTCTTACCGTTCAGCTCTGTGCCGTTCATCTCCTCCACCGCCTGGAAGAGGAACAACACACTGCTCTCAATCCATCTGTCCATCCATCCATCTGTCCACCTATCCGTCCATCCATCCACCATCCATCTATCCATCTATCCATCCATCCATCCATCTATCTACCTAACCATCCACCCACCCATCCATCCATCCATCCACCGACCCATCCATCCATCCATCCACCTAACCATCTATCCATCCATCCACCCATCCATCCATCCATCCATCCACCCATCAATCATTCCATCCACCTAACCATCCATCCATCCACTGACCCATCCATCCATGCATCCATCCATCCACCTAACCATCTATCCATCTATCCACCGACCCATCCATCCATCCATCTATCCATCCATCCATCCACTGACCCATCCATCCATCCATCCATCCATCCATCCATCCATCCATCCACCTAACCATCTATCCATCCATCCATCCATCCATCCTTTGTTAATTAGCTATGTAAAGAAGGATGAAATCTGTGTGTTTACTGGGTGTAAATATGAGACAGCAGTTTTCTGTCTGGTCCTCACAGGAGGATGACGGAGGTTTATACTGCACCTTGTTAGCGTCTTCGTGTTTCTCATAGCTGACGAAGCCGAATCCTCGTGATTTCCCCATGGGATCAGTCATAACTTTCACACTCAGAGTTTTACCTGCAGAAAAAGAGGAAAATTGTGTTGTTTTCTGTTGATTCCACAAATTTATCTTTTTTATAGAAAATATAGAATATTTAATAAAAATAAAGGTTTTAAAGTTTTAATGAAAATACAGAATTTATAAATAAATGTATTTGAATAAAATGTATATTATGTATAATCTAATTTATATAGATATATACATTAATAATTAAATAGTGTAAAAATAAACATTAAAGAAGAATATTTTAGAATAATACAATATTAAATGAAATAAAATAAAATAATTTTATCCTAGTTAAATTATGGAATTAGTAAACAGTATTAAACAAATAATAACAAATAAACAATGGCCTGACAAAACAAATAAATATAGTTTAAACAAAAGGAAATACATGATTAATTAATTAAACCAACCAAACAATTAATAAAATAAAATAAAATAATAATATTTAATACTTATACAATTCGATCCATGTATAACATAATTCACCCTATTTTTTATTAAATAATTAATTAATAAGCTATTACATGAACTGTTGAATGAAATAATTCATGTTAAACAAAAAAAATCAATGATTATTATTAATAATAAAACACTATAAAAATATTGTTGGCAAAATGTTTTTTTTTTTTGCTAAATATCTTTAAAAAAAACCAAACAAACAAACAAAACAGTCTCTGACACGTTCTCAGTGACACGGCACTCTCTTATCAAATCTGTTTTTATTTTAAATTTAACATAACATTAAAACAATAACTATGATTAAATGATAACCCCCCTAATTAAAAATAAAAGTGTATAAAATGTTAATTATGTACAGAAAAACAATAAACAAGAATAAATTAAAAAGAGATGTGCTTAAATATAAAATCAGTTTTAGATAAATTATGTATATAAAATAAATTACATATAAAAATATTCAGTGCTGCGTTCCAGCTACATGACACCGAACTTCACTTCTCACTACCGTATTTATCGAAGATGTCTTTCAGCCGGTCGTCGTCCATGTCCTCCCCGAAGTTCTTGATGTAGACGTTGGTGAACTCTTTGGCTTTGGCCCCGAGCTCGGCTTCTCTCTCCTTCCTGGATTTAAACCTTCCCACAAACCTGCACAAAAAAAAAAAGAAATTAGACGTGAAATGAGTAAAAGTGAAAAAGAGGCAAAAAAAAAAACCTAAAGATAAAACGAGTCAGTGGAGAAAAAGTCCAGGTGACAAGAACACACACACACACACACACACACACACATTTATATATATAACAAACTGAAGCACTCAGGCAGGATGAGTCAGTAGTGTAACATCACTGAGGTGAAACATGGTGAAAGTGTTTAAAAAGCTGTTAGTGTGATCAAAGGTGATGTTGGTGTCTATAAACAGTTCGGATGAAGACTGTGAAAGAGCCTCACAGGCCACGCCTCCTTCATGGTAAAATTCTGTCTTACAGGCCACGCCTCCTTATGGTAAATGATTTGCCATAAGGAGGCCATAGGCCATATCTCCTTTATGATCAAAAACTGTTTCAAAAACTGTTTTAAAGGCCACGCCTTAGTACAGACAGCCACAGGGGCCACTCCTCCTTTATTAACACAGATAGACACACAGGCCACACCTCCTTCATTAACACCGATAGACACAGAGGCCACTCCTCCTTTATTAACACAGATAGACACAGAGGCCACACCTCCTTCATTAACACTGATAGACACAGAGGCCATGCCTCCTTCATTAAAACAGATATAAAGAGGCCACGCCTCCTTCATTAACACAGATGGGCACACAGGCCACGCCTCCTTCATTAACACAGATATACACAGAGGCCACGCCTCCTTCATTAAAACAGATATACACAGAGGCCACGCCTCCTTCATTAACACAGATAGACACACAGGCCACACTTCCTTCATTAACGCCGATAGACACAGAGGCCACACCTCCTTCATTAAAACAGATATACACAGAGGCCACACCTCCTTCATTAACACAGATAGACACAGAGGCCACGTCTCCTTCATTAACACAGATAGACAAACAGGCCACACCTCCTTCATTAACACCGATAGACACAGAGGCCACGCCACCTTCATTAACACAGATGGGCACACAGGCCACGCCTCCTTCATTAACACAGATATACACAGAGGCCACGCCTCCTTCATTAAAACAGATATACACAGAGGCCACGCCTCCTTCATTAACACAGATAGACACACAGGCCACACTTCCTTCATTAACGCCGATAGACACAGAGGCCACACCTCCTTCATTAAAACAGATATACACAGAGGCCACACCTCCTTCATTAACACAGATAGACACAGAGGCCACGTCTCCTTCATTAACACAGATAGACAAACAGGCCACACCTCCTTCATTAACACCGATAGACACAGAGACCACGCCTCCTTTATTAAAACAGACATACACAGAGGCCACGCCTCCTTCATTAACACAGATAGACACACTGTCCACGCCTCCTTCATTTACACAGATAGACACAGAGGCCACGCCTCCTTCATTAACAAAGATAAACACAGAACTACCAGAACTATTTTTATTTCCTATGTTATCTTTAAAAGCAAGTTAAATATAGATAGTGTTTTCATGAATAATCTGTACGGTTAAGTCATACAAATCCTAAACTTTATATCCCAAAACAACAATCTCTTTCTCCAGCACTAAACCCATGTGAGTACAATACCATGAGTTAAGCCCCGCCCTTCTACTGCATCCCTCGAACCCCCTGCGTGGACACTCACACCTTGCGGTCGTTTAGCAGCATGCCGTTCATCTTCTCGATGGCCCGGTCGGCGGCGTCCTGCGTCTCAAAGTGCACAAATGCGTAGCCTTTAGATCCGTTTTCATCACACACCACCTGCAGGAGGAAAAGGTCTCAGCTGTATAACTGTGAACTACTGACACAGCTTCTTTTTATTAGACATCACACAAAGTAACTACTGACACAGCTTCTTTTTATTAGACATCACACAAAGTAACTACTGACACAGCTTCTTTTTATTAGACGTCACGTAGAGGAACTACTGACACAGCTTCTTTTTATTAGACATCACACAAAGTAACTACTGACACAGCTTCTTTTTATTAGACATCA
>JAOVVF010000002.1:23557885-23578965 GCA_028565595.1 Duopalatinus emarginatus
AGAGAGAGAGAGAGAGAGACAGACAGACAGAGAGAGAGAGAGAGAGAGAGAGAGAGAGAGAGAGAGAGAGAGAGAGACAGCCCATAAGAGAGAGACAGCCAGTAACAGACACACAATAAGAGACATAAACAGAAAGAAAAAGAGAGAGAGATAATAATAAACAAGAAAGAGAGAAAAAGAGAGACAGAGACAGTGAGAGACAGATGGAGGTCTGGAACATTCCCAGCTTTAATCTCACTGACTCTCATTTAAAGCCTCTTCAACTATCACTGCGAAATCACATGACCTACACTTGGTTAATCAACCCCAAACACGTGACCCACGCCTACAAGAGCGATATTCACGTCAGTTCACATGAGAGAAGGTGCAGGAATAATAAACACACAAACACATCCAGCTGCATGTTCCAGATGTTACAATACTGATACTAACTCAATCACCAAAACTCAACAGCAACCTGAACCTCTGTCATGGATCGATTCAAGACTTCATATCACAATACTGGACCTCATAGACAATAACTGAGTCAGTGTTATAGTCAGTGTTAGGACGTCCAGTCAACGCTCAAGTTCTCAGCTGCTCAACAATATGGCCACCCATTTAACGGTTGTTTTTCCAGCCGTTTGTGTGTTTACTGTCTTACTGTGTTTCCTGCCCTGGTGTGTCTGCCTGTTTAAACCCTGTGTGTTTGTGTGTTCAGTGTGAAGTATTGGGATTTCAATGTGAGCCTATACCAAGCCTGTTGGACAACTGTTTTGTCACCTGACCTTCTAGCCTGTTGTTTAACTTTGGATTTTGGATCTCGTCTTGGACTTGAACTTGAACTTGAAAGGTGTAACAAAAAGTACTGATGATATCCATTATAATCTCTGAAATGTTTATTAAAATACCAGATAACAATCAGTCTTCAGGCTAAAATGCAGCTTCCTGTAGACAAAATGTCTCTAATGTCTAGCAGAGGGGGCGGAGCAATCAGTGACTCATTATCATTTAAAGCTACAGGCGCTGAAACTGAGCATATGGAAAGAGCTGTTTTAAGACGGGGTGAAAAGACACCTGTAGAATTTGACCCATGTGATATTTTGAGCTCACAGACACTGGAGTAAGACCCCAGACAACTGGATTAACTGGACTTGGGGGGGAAATTGGTATAAGGTAGAAGTTTCTTTACTGTATTTTGCTCTTAATTTAAATAACAATAATAAGAGTTAAAAGTAATTTTTTTCACATAGTGTGTTTGATTAACATCCATGCTAATGCCATAATCACTTTTAATTATTTTAATTATTAATAATTGGTTTTTAATTTTATAAGCACATTTGTTAATACATTCAAGATGAGTGACAGTTTGCTTTCAATGTCACAAAAAATAAAGAAAGAACAAACAAAATAACTTAAATAAATTTAAAATATAAATTTTACATGATCCTGCTGAAAATAACAGATACATAACTTATAATAATGATAAACATAATAATAACAATAATTAATAAAATTTTATTATTATTATTATTGTTGTTGTTTTGTTGTTATTATTATTATTATTATTATCAATGTTGTTATTATTATTATTATTATTATTATTATTAATGTTGTTATTATTATTGTTATTATTATTATTATTATTATTATCAATGTTGTTATTATTATTGTTATTATTATTATTAATGTTGTTATTATCATTGTTATTATTATTATTATTATTATTATTATTATTATTATTATTAATGAAACATACCAAATCTACAACATTTTGTCCACTCAGACTCGAACTAAAATATAAAAATAGTCCACAAACTCTCTGATTATCTTCCTACATCTCACACCTGACACCTGCTCCTCCATCCACAAAGTTGGATGTTATAGGAGACTAAAAACCTTCATTCAACCCTGTCACCTGAACACATTCACAGATACTATGACATATGTGGACTATTCCACAAGTCACATGTTCCAAAGGAAGTCACATGATACAGATTTCATCATCCTGACCATCACAGGAGGACAAACTTTTATTCTTTTATACTTTTATTTTTTAATTCTTTATTTTGTGGTGATATCGTAAAAAGTTAAGAGGTCACTTTGAATTTATTTCCAAAATTATGGATTTAAATTAATTATTAATTAAATTATTTCTTTATTATAGTAATATAATAACAATATATAGTATAAAATTAATATTATTACTAATTTATATTTTTTAAATTCATTGCTAGAAATTACAGTGTTGTTTTTGACCCTGTAACTCAGTTAAGAGGAAAAAAGCAGTAAAGAACCTTTTTAGAAATGAAAAACAAGATAAAAATAAAAGTTTCTAAATATTTCCAAATTCAACAAATTCCTGGAATCATCCAGTCCCAAACTGTGACGCTAGTCTGGAGCAAAACTACTAAATAACAGACAGTTTCATCTTTAATTACTGACTCATCTGGATAAAATAAAATCTGTGGAATATCACAGAAAACATCCAGCTTTGTCAGTGACATCATAACCACACGTCTAGACGAATCAGATCTGATAGTTAACGTGATAAGGGTCGAGCGGGTCGACGGTGATCCTGTCCACCAGGCTGCGTCTCGTTCACCGGAGTCGTGCAGTAGTTCGGTCTATATTTAGCTGAGCTAAAGCTGTGCTCTGGCTGCCAGAGCGAGCCACAAGCTCCCTGCCCATTGATGGAGCTCAGACGCCTCGGACGAAAAAAATGTGTGTGACAACTGCTTCCACGCACAGCTGGTGCATGCCGACGACCGACCGGGTTCAACTCTGAGAGAACAGAAACCAGCAGGACAATTTACTCTGAAGACCTGAAATTTAACCTGCTAGCAAAACGTAAACAATAAAGACTAAAAAATGTTTTCTGTTTGCCCTGCAGCATGTACGGTGATCAAATATATCAACATCACATTGTTTAGCATGAGTTCAGTTTAATTACTTTACTGGAAATGTTATGGACAGACACAACTATAACCTTTAACCTGTTAGCAGGACTTCTTACCCACAGCGCAGACTGCGATTTAGCATTAGCTTAGCTTTAATGTTCCCTTTACGTTAGTGTGTTTACTGCAGGGATTCTACCTTTTCTACTTTCATTTATTTGTTGAAATTGTCACAGAAAGACAACTACAACCTGCTAGCAGAACTTAAAGAGCTAAAGCTAAGCTGAAGGCTCCACTGACATCGACTGGTTACCCTTTAGCATACACGACGATCTCGAGAGACTTTAAATACGCAAATATGCATTATTTATATCATTATAATATTATAATATCTTTACTGCAGACGGTCTCCTTCACTGAAATCTTTCTGTAAAGACACGACTGTGTAAGCAGCTGCTATGAAGCTAGAATCTAAATATGATACTTTAAATAAGTGCTCTAAAGTAAATTTTGTCAAATGAATAAAAAAGGCAGCACGGACATTTTAAAACACAACATGCGTGAAGGGAACACAGGAAAATGATATCCAAACCCTGACTGATCCTTTTCCACAACTTTGTCTATTTGTCCCAGACTTCTGTCAGTCGCTCCGTCTGGTCTTCAGGATGTTTGATTTGTTTAGTTCAGATAAAAAAAAAACCCCATGATGTTCATGATGGCATCAGGTGGCAGTTTTATTTTAAAAATAAGCATCATTATTATTTTTATTATTATCATTAATAAGTCGCTCATTCTCGTGTCTGCTTCAAACATCAGGGCTGCGGTTTGTCCAGAGCCTGAACATTCCCTGGACAGGGTGCCAGTCTCTCACAGGATACCACACACACACACACACACACACACACACACACACACACATTCAGTCACCTGGGGTAATTTAGCACCTCCAATACACCTAGCATGTGTGTTTTTTAGGAGGTCGGAGGAAACCAGAGCAAGGACTCGAACCCACAAACCCTGGAGCTGTGTAGCACAAACACTACCTGTGTCACCACTGAGCTGCCCGTCTGATTATTATTATTATTATTATTATTATTATTACTATTATTAATTGTGTTTATGAAAGTTCTCTAACAAAGTTTATAAATAAAACTGTAGTTGACTTCATTTATAATTCATAATGATGGAAACTTCATCAGAATTAATTAATTAATTAATTAATTAATCAGCAGCAACAACACCATCAGGTTGTTTCTTTTTCTCCCACACTAATTATTCTTAATATTCTTAATATTTATATTACTATTATTATTTGATTTGATTTTACTCTATTTTGTGTAATTGTAATTGGGTTCATTTCCATTTTCTGTCCTGAAGACGTCAAATCACTCGAACACTGTATGTTAGAGCTCCTTACGAATTAACTGTTACTATAGAAACGGCAATGTATCCATTAAATCCGTCTCACTTCCGGGTCTCTACATTGCGGAATACGCGGAAAACGTTCGGCAAGGGGTGGGGGGGTGTGAGGGTGGGGGTGAATATTTATGTACATCAGTGTGTGTGTAGTATTTCTTATTATTACAAGCACTCGATCCCTCACCAGCCTCTCTCTCTTAAGACAATAATGTAGTGTGCAAGTGAAAGTAAAGCGATCAAACTAGTGCACTTGCTTACAGAGATCTCCGCATTTTACCTACCTATGCAGTAAAACACACACACTAGTAAACACACACACACACACACACACACACACTAGTGAACACACACTTGTCCAGAGCAGGGGGCTACCCCTGTCCACGGCACCCGAGAGCAGTCAGTGGGTTGGAGGCCTGGGTCGGATCATCGGTGATGAGGATCAAACCGGGAGGCTTCCGGTCACAAGACCAGTTCACTAACCTCGATTCCCTGCTGCCTTCATCAGGTCGCAGCTTTATCTCTGACTGTTTATGTGGAGCATCTGCCTTGTGAATGAGCTGTTGCCATAGAAACGATAACATATTCACGAAGTCTGTTTCACTTCTAGGACTCTCTCCACAGGACAATAAGTGGAAAACACAAACAACATGGAGACGTTGGACGCCTGCTCAGAAGGTCCTGAGTTCAAATCCCACCACCACCTGACGGGGCCCCTGAACGAGGCCCTAAATTATTGTTCAGTGGCATGAATGAGATCAATTTCAGTGGCTCTGCATATGAACGTCTACCTTAGTGGTTAGGACATTGGACTTCTAATCAGAAGGTCCTGAGTTCAAATCCCACCACCAGGCTGTGACTATTGGGAACTTGAGCAAGGGCCTCAACCCTCAACAGCTTGGTTGTGTAAATTAGATAAAACTAAGTTGGCTCTGTCTGTCAAACTCCATAAAAACTTAAATGAGATGTAAATATCGGGAAATGAAAGCTGAGATCCTGTGCTGTGAAGAAGTAATGGCCCCCCTTTTCTATTTATGTATACGTGTTGCATTGAGTGACTTCAGGCCTTCAAACGAATGTCATGAAATAAGGAAACAGAAAATAAGATTTTTAATCATTTATTTAAAAAAACACATGAACCACTTGTGTAATGAGCACCCAGAAACAAAACCTGGATCATAATCCATCCTGTTCAGAATGAGAACGAGTGCATGACTATAAACTCTGAACTGCAGTCAGAGCTGCTGATACAGAAGTTTAATCAACAATAAAAAAAAACTAGTTGTGATTCCTGTGTAAATTCCGGTGTTTTACATGCTGAACTTTTCACCCTGTATTCTCTGAATAGCATGTGTGGGGGGTGGGGGGGGGGTGAGGGGCCTCAAGCAGAAGCAACCAGTTGGTGTTACAGTACCACACAGCACTGACAGCAACACGTCATTATGTTACGAATGAATGGGGTCACGTGACCTGACTATAACTGGAACACGCCAGTTGCTTAACAACTGGAGTTTACACAATGATCCGTTTATGGAGGATTTTACATGGCAGGAAAACCGTCTGTCAGTCTGTCAGTCAGTCAGTCGTTCTCTTGTCCACTTCATCCATCAGGGTCGCAGGTTGGCCGTAATCATTGGGTGCAAGTCAGTGATTTGTAGCACATCCAATGTGTGTTTTCCAGGAGGTAGAAGGACACCGGAGCACCTTGGACCTGAAGTAGTCATGGCCTAGTGGTTAGGGAACCGCTCTCATGACCGGAAGGTCCGGAGTGCGATCCCCTCCCCTGTCCCCACCCCTCTGGGCAGGTGTGTTCGCTGCCCCCTAGTGTTCACTGCTGTGTTTGTTTCGCTGTTAAATGCAGCGGTCATATAGTTTATATACAGTTTTATATTAATGAACTTGTTATCGTTTCTATGGTAACAGCTCATTCACAGAGACTGTTTAAAATGTATATTATGACTCTGATATGGTGTCGTTTTCTGTAAGGAGATGTTTATGTGGTATTTATAGAAGGAGTCTCCAGTGCCAGCACTTTGTAACATGACTGTTTATAGCTGCTATAATGTTGGGGACAAAGTGTTGTTATATTAATGTTATATTAATGATGTATTAATGTTATATTAATGTTATATTAATGTTGTGTTAATGTTATATTAATGATGTATTAATGTTATATTAATGTTATATTAATGTTGTGTTAATGTTATATTAATGATGTATTAATGTTATGTTAATGTTATGTTACTGTTAAGTTAATGTTCTGTTATTAACTGCTGCTGCACTGCTGTAGTATAAAGAGAATAAAACACTTCAGGGCTTGTGGTTTTAAGATAATCCACAATGTACTGGGTTTTAGTCTTTACGTGTCTTCTTGGACCAGTGGATTATTCAGTTCGACTGACATCTCGGTGACGAATTCATGCTTCACTCCTGATTACTAGCCTTCGTCCGTCATGTTCAGCTCCACCTCTTTCTGTGTGTCTGAGTCACCAAGCAGTCATTTTACTACGAATCACACACACACTTACAGGAAAACTCTGAAGAGGAATGAAAATAAACCTCCCATGACTTACCATGACTTACCATGTAACCTTAAGTGGAGTAAATAAGATAAAAAAAGATTTACTTTAACAAAACCTGCAAGGATAACTTACAGGTACAACAAATAACACATAGGGTAAAAGTGCTTAAATATCTATTGTTTAATGGCGAGAAATTAAATATAAACAAGCATTTGTTTAATTAGCTAAATAAATGAATAAATAAATAAATACTACTGCTACTACTACTACTGCTAATATTCTCACTACTACTACCAATAATACTGCAACTAATAATAATTATTACTGTAGTAGTAGTAGTAGTAGTAGTATTATAAATAAATAAATAAATAACCTTATTATTATTATTATTATTATTATTATTACTGTAGTAGTAGTATAATAAATAGTAGTTTATTATAAATAAATAAATAAATAAAATACTACTACTAATTATAATTATAATAATAATTATTATTATCATTATTATTACTGTAGTAGTAGTAGTAGTAGTAGTAGTATTATAAATAAATAAATAAATAACTATTTATCTACTATCTACTTATCTACTACTATCTACTACTATTACCAATAATAATAGTAATAAAATAAATAAATAGATAAATAAACAATAATAATGCTACTACGTCTACTACTAACAGGCAATAAATAAATAAATAAATAAATAAACACAAATAAATAAATAAATAAAGTACTAGTCTTACTAATAGCAGTAATAACAGTAATAAAGTAAACAAACTAAGAAAACAGTAAGTAAATAAATACTGATAATAAAAAGCTGTTTAGACAGATTTTATCCTCTATATTAAAAACTATATATAAAAACTACTTGACTTGACTTGATATCACTTCCAAGGTACATTTCCAGCTCCAGTCTAGTTTCCTGATTCCTGGTGTGGTGTGTGATCGACCTGTCTTCATCTTCCTGACGTCACATGATTGATGTTTTAAAGACAGTAGATCGGTGTATATTCATGTGTACTGTGTATAAAGCCTGTTTGAAATTCATCCCTCTGATCCCAGGCACGTCGAAGAGCCGGAGAGACGTGACCCAGCTTCCGTGACTTCCAGTGGAATTACCACTCATATCATTAGACCCCGTTTTAACGCCTCCTCTCCGTGATCCGACACAAAGGCAGCAGAATGCTAATTCCACCACGCCGTTCTCCCTTGATCGCACTTTAAATAGCACAAATGGGTCACGTCGCTTTGCCAAATGTGGGTCAACGTGCCAGACTTCAACCTGAGACGCTTCTGTACACGTGCCTCAGGTAGCGCGCCTCAAACACCGAACAAAGCCCTGATCTTCAGTACAAACATTCCGGGGTTCAGACAGTCCGGGTGATATGGAGGGAATTAGACACTTTATCAATGTAGGACAAACAACACATGCTTCAGTTCCCATCAATGCCTTCCTCATCGTCCTGAATCCTAGTCAAGGTGAATGCGATCTTATCCTGTCATATCGTCCCGACACAGAGAACCGTGCCTGACACATACTGTCAAATTCTCCATTCTGATTGGTCAGATGGTGCTGATTAATGTTCTACCCCAGCAGCTCTGACGGTAGTGCAGCTCCACACCACATGTATATTTATAATTAATGCAGGTGTGTGACACAGTATGGTTTCTATAGCAACCGCTCATTCAAAAGGCACGCGTGTAATCACTGATACAGTGTAAATTTCTGGTTATGTAATATTAATATCTGGTTATGTAAAATAGTGACAACTAGTTCCACAAATGTAACTCTAAATGGATAAAAAGTACATTTCTGTTGTATTACAGGAATAAGACACCTCCAGACACAGATCTGGGACATGGACTCCACAAGACCTCTGAAGGTCTTCTGCAGCATCAGTCTGTACATGGCATCCTTCGGTGAGTCTCGGCCTCTCATGAGCCTGTCACTGGGTCACCGGTTGTCCTTCCTCGGACCAATTTTGATACGTATTAACCACAGTATACCGGGACACACCCCACAAGACCTGCTGTTTTGGACATGATTTGACCCAGTTGACTTGCCGTCACAATTTGGACCTGGTCAGTCACTCCTGGTTCCAACACAGAACTGACTGTGTACTTACTGTCTAATATGTCCCAACGCTTGACAGGTGTCACTGTAACAAAATAATCTGATCATGTCCAAAACAGCAGGCCTTGGTCTTGTGGGGTGTGTCCCAGTATACAGTAGTTAATAAATACCAAAATGGTCCAAAGAAGAACAACCGGTGACCCCAGTGACAGGGTCATAAGAGACCAAGGCTCAGTGATGTGTGTAGGGTGTGAAGGTTAAACCTGTCTTGTTGACAACACAGAAGATCCATAGACAGATCTGTTGCTAATGATGGTGTCACAGAACACCTCCAGAGGTCTTGTGGAGTCCAGGCCTTGATGGGTCAGAGCCGTTTAGGTGGATTTTAGGAAGGTGGCATTAATGTTATGGCTGATAGGTAGAGTATATATATATATACACAGTAGTTTCATTCATATACCTTATAAATGTATAACAGTTAAATAAATGAAGTGTAAGGTTTATAAATATAAAATAACACATGACTAAGCAAGTGGTGGTTTGGTGGTGGTGGTGGTGGTGGTGGTGATGGGCGGGGGGTTATTACGGGTGGCTCTTAAACGCACATGTGCTGTGTAGTGCAATGTCCAGGCCTGGGGTAAAGCCAGCTGAGGATAGGTTGCCATATTGGGTATTATTATACCTTTTTGACCTGTGTAAATATGTTTATAATGTAAAAAATGTGTAAAGTCTATTTTTCAATAGTATTTATGGATAAATAATAAAAACCTGTTATATAGTGATGTCCACGTAAAGATAAAATCCTGACACAGAGAGTAGATTTAATTTGTTATGTATAATCAGTGTAAGTTTCAGAGCCTGTAGGAATGTGAAGGATTTCGGTGAGTCAATCTGGCAACACTGAAGGTTGAAGCCATGGCGCAAGATTACTGGAGCCAAAAAACGTGGATCTCCTCACATGTAGTCAAAGCAGGAGTATTAGTTACAACATGGACACACACGTATGAAGGTTACCCGTGATACATACACACACTATACACACTACACACACACACACACTAGAGCACTAAACAGTGCGCAATGGAAGGTCACTCACTCCATGCGCTGACATTCCGGTTGCGCACTAGCGGTTATTGGTTTACATGACTTCAGGGTGCGCTAATGTGTATGCGGGGGTATTTGTAAAGGGTGAGAAAATGAGACGCGAACGATTGGTGTGTCCGGTGTGTCCGGTGTGCGCTTACCGTCGGCTGGTTGCTGGAAGTTGACGTACGCGTAGCCCAGGGAGCGGCGCGTAATCATGTCGCGGCAGACGCGGATGGAGAGAACCGGGCCGGCCGGGCTGAACTTCTCATACAGCATGGCCTCCGTGATGTCCGGGTGCAGGTCGCCCACGTAAAGAGAAGCCATCGGGTAGCTGCTCCCCGCCGCGTTCATGATCCGATCCGCTATCCGAGTGCAGTCGGAGTCTGTCCGATCCAAAGTGCGTGTCCTGTATTTAACCGGAATAAAACTTTGACGCGCGTCTTAATTCTGAGCCGCCGCTGGTTCGGACAGATGCGGCGTGGAAGTCTGGACTGTCCTTTACAGCACAAGGCAAAAAAATAAAAAATAAAAATATATATAACAACACCGAGGCCTGGTCTAGTTTTGGGAAATAGTGTTAAAATTAATAGGATCTATTTTCCTTTCTTTTTTTTTTTTTGAAAAATAAAAATAGGTCCTGGTATTTTTTTATTGCGGTTTTGTTAATTTTTTAATTTTTTATATATTTTTTTCTTTTTTTTTTTTTTAAAGAGACAAGAACAGTGAGTTGGACACTCACGGTTTGGTGGCCGGGGGGAAGAGAGCGAGCGGGGGGACCGCAGGAGCACTTTATAACAGCGCCGGGATCACACTGGAGGTGGGGAGGGAGGAGGGGTGGATCAGGGGTAAAAAAAACACACACACACACACACACCCGTGACCATGCGCTATGAGACGCACCGAGTCCCGAGCACTGTGCACAACCTCCAACAGCGACATCTGGGGAAACATGAGCAGAGAGCAGCCAAGGTTGCCAGATCACGCGGTTTTCCTTATAAAATCCTTGGAAAATGAGTAACATTGTTGTTTTTTATTATCTACCTCAAAAGCACATAATTTATAACATCAGTATGTATTTTAATCACATGTTAAAGAATATCAACAGCCCCCAAGGACCACTGTAATATCCTTAATTAATCAATAATCATCAATTACCTACAGAATAAAACTGTACAACTCCTGCTTTCACTAAAATTATACGATGTTAATACAAGACTGTATTTTTTGGAAATTTCTTCTGTATTTTTATAGTGACACAAATTACAGTAAGAAATAAAAAGAAATCTAATAAACAGGTTGCCAGTCCCCCCCTAAATGGCCAGTATGATTGACGAGTCTGTGCTCTGTTAGTGAACTACTCATTGACCTAGTGTGCTTGCACACAGAGGAAGTTAACCTCTGAACTTAACCCATCTGTGCAGTAAAGCACACACACACACACACACACGGGGCAGTCAACACACTTGGCCAGAGCAGTGTGCACTTCAGGCATGTCTTGTCGGTACCGGAGATCGAACCAGTGACCATCCAATCACAAGTGTTACAATTCAAGTAACACTTTGAAATTAATGCTTGAGAATCTTTATACACACAGACACAAACACACACAAGGATAAATGAACGAGTCATTATAATTAACACAATTAAAGAGTTGCTAATTTTGGGGAATTAAAAGAAACATGCTTTTATTTTTAATAATTTTACTTGATTTATAGGTGCACACTGAGAACATACACCAACACGTTGCTTTTCAAAACTCAATTTTATTTATATAGCACTTTTAACAATGGACATTGTCCCAAAGCAGCTTTACAGAAATACTGAAACAGAATTTTTTTTAAATGTTATCCCTGATGAGAAGCCGGTGGTGACAGTGAGAAGGAAAAACTCCCAGAGATGACAAAAGGAAGAAACCTTGAGAGGAACCAGACTCATAAGGGAACCCATCCTCATCTGGGTGACACAGAGCCCCTATAAATAAAAGTGCAGCAGACACATATGCTGATGATCAGAAATTTATACTTAAAAAAAAAAATAATAATAATAAAAATAAATGCAGATTTTATGGCCAAAACCTTTCAAATAATCCACATTTCACAAGTTTGAGTTGTTGGGATTATTGAAACGCTTTTGTTCAGCAATTTGTATGTAACTGTAGACAGGGGACTTTTATTCTGAAGTGAAGAGGTAATAACTAAATACAATACTGCATTATTCAGAGGAGCATGCATGACATTTATGGTTTATAGAGCACTGAAATATTGATAATGGGTACACATTTGTCAGATGGCATGTAAAACTAGAAAACCACCAGTTATCCTCCAAGTGCTAGGGAGAGGAGAAGGGGTGGGGGGCAAAAAAAAAAAAAAATTAAAATGTTAGATATATTTAGAAGTCATTCTAACAAAAGCCCGACAGAATATTAAGAATATGATGACTATAATAAAGACCAACACTATAGAGTACAGGTGTTGCACATTCACCCAAATGATCAAAAATTCACTGCACCACTTTAAAAGCAAACACACTTCAACATTTACTTCCTGCACATTTTTATTGCGGTCATAAACACAGTCATCCATCCAGAAAGAGGTCAATCACTGATCACTTATCTTCTTATTCAAGCCCCTGCAATCAGAAGAGTTAAAGAAAGTTATACAGGAGAAACAGAGAACAGTAACATGATCCGAGACCAAACCCTGATCACACCATGCACATCTTATCTTAAAAGGAGAAATGTATAATTGGTGACGTTTGCTTCCAAGGTGCCTTTAAGTAAAATTTATAAAAGAATTCTCCAGTGTCAGGGATGAAACTAAATTTTTCCAGTCACCTTCTGGACAGGAGTTTATACCAATTTCGCTCTTTGGGGCATTTGTTCCTTACATGTTACACGGAGAGAACCATTCATGCAGCAGTATAAAGTTCCCTCACCTCACTAGATCCAACAAGGACTTCATCAGGTCTTTTTCCAGCGTCTTTGAACTTCCGTCATCCTCCATTTTCCTCCGTTCCACTTCCAGGGTACGTTTCCTGACCTCCCGCTCACCCACAGTCGGACTTGTTTCTTCTTCGTAGCTAAGAGAGCTAGATCCATCTGAAGCCTGACTAAACGTTAACTTGGTTTTCTTCATGTACTCTGGTTCTCCTTGAACTTTGACCACTTTTTCCGTCTGCTCAAGGACCACAAGTTCATCATCCTTTTCCAGGGGTGTCTCAGGAAGGCTTTGCCTCAGAGGAGACTCTAAAATGTCTCCATTTACTTTGTCAGAGAGGTCATCAGGCTGTGGCCATTTGTAGTTCATGAATACATCACCTCTCAGCTCCTTGTCTGGAGAGTCAAGTCCTTCCACATCCAAGTCATTCATCAATCCAAGGGAATCAGCCATGTATTCTTCACCTAAACGTTCCGGAATTCCGTATTTCCAATTGTCAGCCTCCTGACGTGCTGCTTCAGGAGAGCTCTCCGAGAGCGTCTTTTCACCATCTTTATCAGATGCACCAACAAGTTTCTGCTGTGGGATACTAATAACCATCTCTAGAACAGGATTAGGTGAAACATCTAATAAAAGTCCTGGTAGCCACAGTGACAAAGCACTTCCTGGATGTTGGATTATGCCCATCATGCTATCTGGCCCCACAGGTTGAGAGAGCCAGTGGGAACTGTGAGGAACATCCGAGTGAGCCGATACAGAGGCACCGGCGGCGATCCAGCCTTTTTTCACTAAAGAAGGGAACATTCCAGGTACAACCTGATTTGTTCCTGTGGAAGATCTGACTTCAGTAGTAGCGTTACCAGAACTGGACAGTGATGGTTCTCCTTCCATAATGGTGAGTGGACCAGTACTCACAAGTGCTTTAAATTGTGAAACAAATCACAACATTAAAACAGGCTGTAACTGAACACACCACTAATACAACTGAGAGGTTAAAGGTACAATGCAAGTTCAAGTTTTAACATGTTGACTGGATACTAACCATTTGACAGAAGACCATAGTAAGGAGGACCTTTACATTTTGACGCACAGCACTCGCATACACTCGTCTGGCCATCCAACTCAACCCAGCTGAAAATAATAAGCAGGATTTACATACCACAACCCTCGAGGAGACAAAGAGAAAGAGACAACACATCAAGCTTTGTTGACTAGATACCTGGATTTACTCTCGTTGTAGTTGCAGGATTTGGTATCTGGGGTCAATGCTGAAGAAAAGACGACACTGCAGTGTACATAAACCTGAAAGATCAGTAGGACTACTTAAGGATTAAGTACTTTTGGATAGTAGTGGAACTTAGACAGACATTTAATAAACTCAGCAGCTCATTAATCAGTTCACTTCAGATTATGAAACTCTGCCACAATCGTACCAGTAACAAGTTATGTACACAAACTTAACCAATAATGTGTTAATAATTGTTACATTATATATTTCATAGCCAATATTTCTTATTTTATGCTTAAGGTTCTCATTCAGTTGGGAAATTTATATCTAAAAGAAGCAAAAATGTCTAATAAAATTAAGGTTGAAATTTGTAAATACATCCAAAATTAGTCTTAAGTCATATTTGTTATACATGAATTGCAGTAAGAAATTAGATCAAGTGACCTTTCTTAAATACATAATTTGCTAAGAGTTTCCACAAATGTTTTACACTTTTTGGGATTTTGTATTTGTATTTATATTTCTGAATTGGAAGATTTACACAGATCCAAATTAACCCAATTAGTACTTAAATCCACAACATCCTAAAACGGTCTAATTTACATGATCATTGATAAACAACTGTCCACAAAACCCACCTCTGATAACTTTAACTTGGACGTATCCAAGAGCAAGTTAATGGAGTCCCGTTGTCTGGAGATAAACTCAATCACTGACTGTTTAGACGACACGCATCTGCCAAGAATCAGTATACTAAAAATTATTCTTTTTTCAAATACAAGAGACATATAATTGAGTTTTACTTACCCTTTGTTAAAAATGAGAGCAGATCTGGATTTATCCATGGGGTCTGAAGATGATGTAGCATAGCATGACTGAATATAGAGCTCCTGCTCTGGTATAGTTAAAGCAGATACCTGCAAGTACACGGAGTCTCCTTTCTGGTAGATATTACTCTTAGAAGGACCACTCCAAGAGGCTGGAACAAATAAAAAGCCAGATCAGATATTACAACAATCCAGATCCAGTAAACCACTAAATGGTTTATTTTCATTTAGCACCAAAAATCTCATTTAATCACTCACAGTTCATCACTTTTATATCAAAGCTGCTTGTTAGATCCATCAAGTTCCAGAAAGGAAAAGGTACATGTGGGTTAAACTCAACATCACTTAAATGAGGGGTCTGTAAAAGGCTTCCGGCTAAAAATCCACCACCACCTTCAGGCCAGACATCGTGAACAACAGCCTCTGAGTCGATACCCAGTGCCAGAGCAGGTAATATCACATAAATACAAAACCCCAACATCCTCATTGTGCTATGTTTTACACAGATAAACTTTTACACCAGTATTTCATGGTCTAATAAATAATCAGGAATCTCGCCACTGGTACATGTAGGCTGGACAAATTGCAATCAGATGGTGTTAATTTAAAGTAGGTGGGGCTTCTTTTTTTTTTTTTTTTTTTTTTTTTTGAAAGAGAAAAGGAATGAAAAAACTATAAGAGTGTCCCAAAACTCTACAGGCCTCCTTGATTTCACAATCCTTAATTTTAAAACACCTTTGGACAATTTAAGGAACAAGGATAAAGTACTGGAGAACCCCTTGTCCTGTATATTTGAATGCTTTTCTGCTCTAAAACATAGACTTCATCTCAGGGACAGCTTAGGTGATTAGTTCAACAAGTGTGGTGGAGCAGGGAAGTATTAAATGTGCAGGACGGTGGGTTCTTCAGGATTGGGGGAAACACAGGTCTTAAAGTATGTATGTGGTGGCATGTAACTCTCAATGTGGTGGCCGTGTTCTGCAGTTTGCACACCTTGAGTACACCACTCTGAAAATAACATGCAGCGAGACTGTCAGATACACTTTATTAAAGCGATGTTGGTGAATTAGGAAGAGCCAGAGGTTATAGAGTCTCTCCTCAGTTTGTAATTGGTTGATTAGTTGAATTAGGTGGTGTTGAGGCAGTGCTAATATCTAAAGTAACGTGGCCTTGTAGGACCCAGTAATTTGGCAATAAATACAAAATGATAAAGTTATAAATGTTTTTTAATAGTAGTGTTGTAAAGCAATATGCTAATACAGTGACACGGTTTATTAGCTTTTGATTTTTGTCCTTATAATGGTGAAATGTAGGCCTGTGCTAGTTGCTAGCTTCCATGTCATGTTTTAATATTTTAGTTCCTGTTTAATAACACATCATAATTATTTTTACTGTTTATAACGGCTTATTATTGTATGTGTATTTAATTCTACACTAAGGATTCACTTTTTATTACTGTTGCTCCTAAATTAGCCTACAGGACGTGGCTGATAAAACACAATAAAATAACATTTTCTGAGTTTTTTTTACACGTGAAACGTGACTTTTAATCGTTTAGGTTTAAGCTTTAGGATTTTCCCACAGCACGGTGTCGACGTTGTTGGATAAAAATGGCGCTGACTGTTTAAATTTAATAAAAGTCAATAAGGTTGACTTTGGTGAGGGGAAATTTGCCCTAACCAACATGGCGTCCACGTTGACGTTACACTTCCGGTTTTCATATCGTAACGGTCGCTACACCTGTGGGACGGAGCTTCACTTGCACTCAGGAAGAGTCCACATTGTGGGGCGGGGTGTAGAGATTAAAAATCAGCGTCGTTAAGATTTCGTCACACTTTATTTAGTATAATTTTAGAAATCTTTTTAGAATTTCGTGTTAGAGCGACATTTTTGTGATGAAATAAATTTTTCTTAGTGACCTTTACAGGCGACGCCCCCCTCTCTCTGTATCATGGACTGTTCCTGATGCCACGGTTGGGTTGAGACCTCAGTGCTGAGGTGAATCTCCTCAGGTACACGGAGCGGGTGTGGAGCTGAGAAACATGCACACATGTAGAGTAAACTCCTAAATATGGAAGCTTCAGAGGATGACATAAAATTAAATAAATAAATAAACAAACACTCGGGATATTGTCAACATGGGTAAGACTTTATTTTTACTAACATTAAACCGATAACTAGCTAAAGAAGACTTGATTTCCACTGTTGGTGCTGCATTCAAGAGCTCCCGTGTTTTAAATGTTTACGAGTCTGTTCAGTAAAATAATGAAGCCTGGAGGACTCTTCATAATACGTATATCAATTTATATGAAGTATTTTAAGAGTAAAATCGTAATGTAGATCACGTGCATGAAATATTATATTTGGTCAATTAGTTTTTAAGTCACTTTAACTGTTTTTAAACCTACCAGCACACGGGGCTCCTGAACGCTGCTCACTCCAGCCAGTTTAGGTGTGTTCTTATAATTTAATGACAGAACAGGCCTGTAATCTGTCAGTCGTGTGACTTTCACATGTATAATGCGTGTTTTTGCTCTCCTGTTGTGTCTGTTTTTTTTTTGTTATAAGTGATTTAAATAGTGTTAAACTTGCATTTTCCTGGTTATTAATGAGGCTTTAAACACACACGTGACTTCATCTACAGACTCTTAAAGTTTGTATAAGTGACCTGTTTAAACCTCATAAAGTCAGTTCCAACTCCAACTTAGAGGAGTTCAACTTATTGTTTCCATAGTAACAGGGACATCAAAGGGGCTTGTAAAAAAAAAAAAAAAGGCCACATGATCAGAGAGTAACGTGTCTAAAGTGTTATTTAACAAAGACGTGACTGAACTGTTCGATGTTTATTTGAGATGTTTATTTAATGGAAGGAGTCTCCAGTGTCAGCACTCTGTAACGGTCAGTAGTAAAGCTGTAACAGTCATTAATCTGGGGATGGTTACTGTTTTTTATGAAATTATGATTTATAAATGTTATTTTGCTCATTAGCTAAAGTTGTATTTTATTGAACCGTTCCAGTCGTCTGTATGGACCCCCGGTCACAAACTTTTTCCAGGTTTAGGGGGAAGAAATGGCAGTGAGTCATTTAGAAAGTAATCGATTTGATTCACTGCGGTGAGCCGAACGTTGACACCTTTATAACAAAGATGTACAAACCCTTCATTTAATAATAATAATAATAATAATTATAATAAAGCATTGCTAGGCCTGAGGGTCTTGTGTACTCTGACTGTGTCTCTGACTGGACTGTGGTGATCATGTCTTTAGTGTCTCATTGACTTCATGTCCATTCCCCTCTCTTTGTCCCTGACTTCCTGCTTCTGTTTGATGTTTGCGCTCAGAACCTGCTCGACAACTTTCTGTCGTAGCATTCGCACTGTGTTCACACACACACACACACACACACACAGGCCCGAGTGCATGTTGATACCTGTCACCTCTTTGTCCTGCAGTAAGGAACAAAGTAGTACCTTGTTTACGCACTGTTTTCACGCTCTGCTTCAGATATGAGGTTTATAACACTCTGTCATAAACCGATCAGCCCCACGGCAGGACAGAGTTACTGTCTCAACCCCAGAGTCGATCGTTTACCTCTAACAGTATGTAGTTTATTCCTGTACAACAGAAAATCTCCAAACAGTTACATCATCATTGTATCATACTGACTCAATTATAGTTACTTTTATATTGTCTGTTAATAAAGTTTGTCAGAGCAGCTGTAAAGTCATTTCATCATCAGCCTCCCTGCTGTTGTAGACAACTAATCAACTCCTGACCAATCAGAAGCCAAAAAACAGCGGTATAAATATTATATATTAGTATAATGTAAATCTGACTCAGTAATGTACAGAATATAAATGTTTACAAATCTGCTGGAAACTTTCAGTTAGCAGGAAGACTGTGGAAACGTGTAGATGCCTGTCTGTCTGTCTGTCTGCCTTTCTGTCTGTCTGTCTGCCTTTCTGTCTGTCTGTCTGCCTTCCTTTCTGTTTGCCTTCCTTTCTGTCTGTCTGCCTGCCTTTCTGTTTATTTAGGGCTGAATTATCTCTCTGTTTTGTTGTTAATAAATGTATAAAGTTTATAATATCTGAACTACTTCAAACAAATCATTTTTTTCACTCTTTTATGCATTAATTATTTTGATTATTAGATTTTTCTTATCTGCTCTTCTTATTTAAAATTGCATGATAAGATTTGATTTTGTCTAAAGTTTACTTTTAAAAGTCCATAAATAAAAAAGAATATCCATAAATAAAATAGGCTAAGACAGAGTTGCTGATTTTTTTTTTACATTTATAAATAAATTAACAATACTAAACATAAAATTCATTTGCAATGATTCAGATATTTAGGATTCAAAGTGTTGTTTGTCACATACAGAGTCATACACGTACAACCTGCAGTCAGATGTTATTGACTGTCCTTCACAGAATATAAGATAGTTTCCTTAAATTTTATTAAAATATAAAAAAAGAGCTTTAAATTAACTGTCTGTTATTGTGGTCACTGTGGATTAAAGGGTTCATTTATAAATATAATGACACACATGTCTTCTGAAGGTTCCACAAGGTTCAAGGTTTAAGGTTAGAACCTTAAACTAACATGCCTATTAATACAGAGTCTTCTTGCTGATATTTTTGTAAATCTATGACTGTGGAGTTTGGAAACCAAAATAAGCAAATCTGCTCCTGTTGACTATTTGAGTGTTTTTATATAAAAACATCAGAATCTCTGCTGTTGTAATTATTATTTTAAACCCCAAAATCTCTTCATCTTCTCCAGGTATTTGTTGTCGGAGCCTGAAGGATGGCAAGATCCTGATGAAGATGGGGTTGGGCCTGGTGCTGGTGGGTCACGTGAACTTCCTGTTGGGGGCGCTGGTGCACGGCACGGTGCTGCGTGACGTCAAAGTGGGCGACCAGTACGCTACCATCGAGTACGCCATCTCCAACATCATCGCCCTCGTCGCCGGCCTCGTGGTATGTTCCAGCCTTCTACTGTAGCGTATCGTTCGTTATACTGTGTTAGCATAACATCACGTTTAAACGAGGGACAACCCCAGAGCCGGTGTTTTTGTTTATTAGCTAAGGTTTTATATCGTCAGCAGAATTACAATAATACTGTAAAGATGATGGTCATTTATAACCCTGTACACCGAAGCGCTAGGTTCTGATTGGTCACAACATTTTGAATAATATCGCTGATAGTAGCGCAGCTGCAAATATGTTATTGTTTCTATAGCAACAGCTCATTCATAGGAACATATATATTCACCATTCCACTAGTAATAAACCGATAAACGTGTATAATTGTTGGTTTTGTAAATTTTTCTGTGGGGTGATGTTTGTTTATTTAGCATTTATGGGAGGAGTTTCTAGTGCCAGACGTAAAGCTGTAAACTTTCAGCTCAGAGAATTTTATGCTTTTGCATTTTGGTTTTGTTTTTAATTTTTAACTTCTGACATAAAGTAAAAAAATGAGACCGATTAGGAAACTTGTTTGTAGCTGCTATAACGTAGGTGATGTTTTGTTTTCCACAATGTTAAACCCAGTTATAAACGGAATAAAAACTGTGATGTCATTCGGTAATAAATAGTAAAATGTTAGTGTTGATTAATGGTGTCAGAGGAATAAAACACCTGAGGCTGTTGTTATAAATCACAGAGTTTTGTTCCTGATTTGTTGGCCCATGATTAATCTGATACCTCGTTCATGTATCTATGTTACAGCCGTGTTGTACGGTTGGGTTACAAAACGGCAGGAAGTTGGAACGGCCGGAAAGTTGATCTGAAAAATTGTCATGTTGAAAAAGTTGTAGGTGAAAAAATTAACGTCTTTGTGAAAAATTTAATTAAAGGTGCTGTTAGACCCAATTTTAAGTTATCACAGTTTTTTTATTTGAAGTCCTAATAAAATGACCCCCCACACACACACCCCCTCCAGCTCATTACAGTGGCACCTGTTAGGGGGTGGGGCTTATTGCACCAAAAATAAACAGTCAGTTCTGTGTTGATGTGTTGAAAGCAGGAAAAATGGGCAAATGTAATGATCTGAGAATCTTGTCATGTCTAGACGGTTGAGTCAGATCATTACCTAATCAGCACACATGAGATAT
>JAOVVF010000002.1:23597936-23612936 GCA_028565595.1 Duopalatinus emarginatus
GGTGTGTTATAGGTGTGTTATGGGCATGTCAGGTGTGTTATGGGCATGTCAGGTGTGTTATAGGTGTGTTATGGGCACGTCAAGTGTGTTATAGGTGTGTTATAGGCATGTCAGGTGTGTTATAGGTGTGTTATAGGCATGTCAGGTGTGTTATAGGTGTGTTATGGGCATGTCAGGTGTGTTATAGGTGTGTTATAGGCATGTCAGGTGTGTTATAGGTGTGTTATGGGCATGTCAGGTGTGTTATAGGTGTGTTATGGGGTCTGTGTGTAGTGTTTGGAGGACATACGAGTGTAATGCTTGACCAGCTCGGACAGGGAGGTGAAGGAGATCTTGCTGGTGATGTAGAAACCGCCAGCGTCCAGGTTGCGGATTCTGTAGTGCTTGATGACGTCGCCTTGATTATGATCCAGATCTCGCACTGAGAGAGAGAAGCTGCCTGTGAAGCAGAGGGATGTTCACGATTTTATTCTCAGCGTTATTAGATTTTATTCACACACACACACACACACACACACACACACACACACACACACACACACACACACACACTTCCACCTGGAATCATTCATAGGGACTTGTTTTTTTAAACTTTTATTTCATGTGTGTTCTGCTGAAGGAGTGACTGTTTATGGCTACTATATGTGTAATAAAATTTGGTTTTTAAATCAATAAAAAATTGGAATTGTTTGCAAATTATTGCTGTTTAACTTCGTCTAATGTGACATGTTATTCAAGGATCAAGGAAAATAACAGTAACAGTAACTTCACTGTTATTATTATTATTATTATTATTATTATTATTATTATTAGTTTTATTATTATTTTTATTATCATGTTGTTTTGTTGTTGTTATAATTTATTATTGTTATTTTGTAATTCTTGTTCTTCTTCTTCTTCTTCTTATTATTATTATTATTAGTATTGAAAAGAAGCTTTGTTTATCCATATATTAATAAAGAACAATGAAATCATGGTCGTAGAATCAGACATTGATCTTAATAAAAAGTTATAAGAAATGTATTTTTAATAATAAAAATAAGAAATATTGTAATACTGTAATTTATTTATCAGTTATAATATTGGGGCTATTACACATATTTCACCAACTGGACTGAGTTACAATATATTAATAATTATTGTTTCATCTGCATCAACTTTCATTTCTACATCAAGTTTGATATGTTGTAGAGATTGAAAATATTTTTAAAAATGTCTGATTTATTTTTATTTATTTATTTCTGTTTATTATAAAATATTTCTCACTATTTAGCGGTTATTTTCCTGCATTACTCAGTCAGGCATTAAATCTACTTCTCTTTTTGGGTCATTTCAACTATTTCAGAATTTATTTACTAAAGCTGAAGCCAAACTGAACAGGCCAGGTTTCAGTTATAAATCTATAAACAGCACTTCCTCATCTACATGTTAACCATCACCGTCCATTCACATGACTGACGTCCTCGGCAGGAAGTGTGTTGTGTTCGCATGGTTTTGTTCCTGTCGTTACCTGGCGTGGTCTCGCTCTCTCTGATCAGGAAGGCGCCCTGCGTGTTGCCGGGGGCCAGCAGCTGCCTCATGGCATCGTTTCGGGAGAGATTCTTAAAAAACCAGCTGCAAAAACAAACAACGACAAATCGAACAATCATCCATAGAGCTGAGGATTTAAGAATTTATTCCACAGTCAGCAGATTTTCCTTCCTCCTGCACACATGAAACTGAACACGTCAAACTCGTAACATCTTTATGATCAGTTGAGGGAGGCCTCCACGTACAGTCATGATGACATGGTGACATTTGGGGGGTAATTTAGAGGTATTTCCTCACTCGCCCCTGCAGTCACCTACATATTTAGATCCTGCTTTACTGTTTGAAATGACTTGAACATTGTGACCTACTGACTCTCGTTCACAAGACAACCTCTCTATAACCTCCGACCCTGTTCGTTACAGATCTGCGTCTGTGTTCGGGTTGCCGTTAGTCTTCCAGACCTCATTTGTCGAGTGGGATACAAACTGATTATCTGTACAATTATTCGTTTGCACAAAATTCAGTATAGTCTGAATATTCTGCTATGTAACATAACTGGTGTACATCACACATCACTAAGTCCTGTCACTGGTTCTCTGGTTGTCCTTCCTTGGACCACTTTTGGTAGATACTGTAGATACAAGGGCCAGACTGTGACGTCTAGACGACTGGGTCAGAACATTTCCAGAACACCAGGTCTTGTGGGGTGTGTCCCAGTATACAGTGATTAATACCTACCAAAGATGAACCAGTGACAAGGTCAGAGGAGACCAAGGCTGACTGATGTGTCTGGGGGTGAAGACCAGACCTGATCCCTGATCTGGTCTGATCCTACAGAAGATCCACAGAAGGATCTGTTACTTGGCATCTTAAAGTTGAATAATTTAGACATCCAAATGTTGCCTTTAAAATTGTTTCCAGAGTTGTTCGTATGTTCTGAACAACTTTTCCTTTTCTTCCCATACTTTAGCCCACACTGTATTTACATTTCAGTATAAATGTGATAAATGTGAGTTTGTACAGTTATGTTAAGGATCTGAGACCCTGCATGTGAGGTGATTATATGTTTGCGGTGGCGGTTTTTGTTTTCACTCAGCTCAAGCTCATACCCTTTTGCACACAATAGCTGTTGGATGCATGTCTGAGTGTGTGTTCTGCATGTGTGTGTGTGTGTGTGTGTAAGAGAGAGAGAGAGAGAGAGAGAGAGATCAACATACGGTTCTGTCTCCATGCTGTTGAGTTTAGCCACAAAGTTACGAGGCACGTAACCCTTCTGTCCCGTCATCAGAGACTCGGCCATGTACCACTCAGGATCATCTCTGAGACAAAAATAAAAAATATATATAACATATATTATGGTTAAGTTTCATGTTGTTGAATTGACCTTCACAGGATTGACTAGTCACATGATTATAACATGTTTATATTTATATGTACAGTGTGGAGCAGGTGAAGCCGTACAGAAACAGAGTTAAAACACTGCAGTGTGACGAACAGTTTCCAAACAGCCTGGAAAAAAAGTCATAAATTATTAAAGTCGGTCAAGTGATCGGTTACTATGGAAACACTAAGTTAACGTTCTGCTGACAGCAGCGTTTTTATTAACGGCTTGTAATTTACCACGATACACTTCTATAAAGGTGGAAACTATGTACTGATACTGGTTATAATAATAATTATAATAATAACAATACTACACTAATTATACTACTACTTATAATACTAATTATAATACTACACTAATTATATTACTACTTATACTACTAATACTAATTGTAATATTCTAATATATAATATTAAAAAAACATACTTTTGGATAGTTACCCAAAAATAAATAAATAAATAAATAAATACATAAATAGATAGATAAACAAATGAACAAATAAATAAATAAATAAATAAATATAACTTTTCAAAATATTAATTAATTAAATTATACAATAGATATGTTATGACTTAATATTTAAAAAAAAATGATTTTTTTTATTTATAAAAAATATATAATAAAAGCATTAAATATTACCAATATAATATATATATATATACTAGTTTTTAAATTTGTATATGCCACTTAAAATATATTTTGGGTACCTAATAAAATATTACACTGATTAAAATATGGACTTTTGTACTTCACCACTTCACTACTGTATGAAGTCAACAGTAATAAACTAAACCAAGTCAACATTCAATGTTACAACACTTTTTAGTTTTAGTTTTAGGTTTTTTTTGTCTCAGACATAACGTGCACTTTTCTAAAGGGAAATGAGTGAGCTGTACGTTTTACTGAGCGTCAGAGAGAATCTGCTGCAGCTCATCTGAAAACTTTAAAACTTTTATAATTCCTTTTTTTTAATTTAATTTTATTTTATTTTTCACCTGTGTGAAAATGAACATATAAATTTGTTTTATATAATTATATGAATTTTTATTTGAACTAAAAGTAGTTCAGCTCTGCTCTACCCTGACTATCCATCAGTAAGTACACCTCTACACACCTCTACCCCTGTCCCACGTTTATCTATGTGATCAGTCTTGTGGTTGGGTTTTATAAACTTCATATCGAACATCAGAACAATAAAATACGCTATCTCGGCTTCGTGACCCGTGGTTTTGTTGTAGGTTCAGAAACTGATCATCTTCTGGAATTTTGACACAAAAACCAGAGTCTGGAGTTCACACAGAACACTGCGTGGTTCTGCAGACAGGAAATGTTGAAGACAGAAGTTCAGTGGAAGACGGCGAGACTGCTTAAAGTAAGAATCACTCTGTACAAACGTGGCGAGCAGAAGCGCATCTCACTACAACGAAACTTCAATCGGGTTAACTACAGTGAAAGAAGACCATGTCAGGTTCTGTCAACCAAGGACAGGAATCTGAGTCCATGAAGGACACTGAAGCTGGACAGATCACATGACTACTGTGGAAAAGGGGCTCTTGATTGGCTGATCTGTTTGCCTGAACGAGCAGTGGTACAGGTGTTCCTATTAAAGTGGCCGGTGAGCGTATATCCTCACTCTGTACAGCGGAACAGTGAAACAGTGGTATGATATTGTGGTATACTGGAAACGATGGTATGAGATACGTTGAGGAGGTGTTATTTGGGTTATTCACGTGAACAGAGACACGTGCAGATCAGTGGCAGGTTCCTTTATTCTTTACTTTGAAACACAATGAGGAGAGCACTTCCACTTCCTCTGTATTATATCTGTATTTCTCTCTTACTCGCCAATGATCCTCATCTTCTCTCCTTTCTCGAAGCCCAGGTCGTCAGTGTGACACGGTTTATAGGTGTGCTTCGCCACCACCAAATTATCTGGAAAACACCACCCACAGGATTAACTCACCAGGATCAGACATGACCCAAGACATTTTACTGATATGACCTCATATTTATGTTGTGTTTTAGTCCAGAGTTGATCTGTGACTTGTTATTAGGCATGAATTAATGACCTGTTATACCAGTAAACCACTCAGTGCCGTGCTGTTATAGGAAAATAATCAACAATATCACAGAGTAATGAAGTGGGGTTACTATAACCCAGTCAAAGATGATTCTGCTCTTTTAACAGCTCTTCATTCCAATCATTCATTCATTATTTATTTATTTATTTATTTAATACACAACAAGAGCAGTGCTGAAAAAAATTGATTCTTTAAAGAATCGCGATTTCGAGTTCTGGCGATTCTGAATCGAATCGGAAATACGCCCAAAAAATCGATTTTAAAATGGGTTCAAGTTTTATTTTAAGACTGCATATCGCATTACGTGTCCACTGGGCCACCGTAGAAGAGGGCCGTCTAGACCACCGTACAGCAAGCTAGTTAGCAGCACCCTTGCTAGCGGACTAGCGCACTATGACTTTAAAGTCTGTGTCTTATTTTCTGTTAAAGGGTTAATACACTGTGGTAGACTGAAGTCTATGATCTAAAAGCAGAAAAATTTAAGTTACAGAATTTGATCACAATCTGATAAACAGATTTGATACAGTAAGGAACCTAAAAGTATTGTTTTAAATAAATGTTCTATTTGTTTACTTTGACGTTTCATCTTGTCAGCTACATCATTTAAACAAAATGTATAAACCATGTAAATCAAAAAATCGTTTCTGAATCGAAAATCGATTCTGATTCGAATCGTCACCCCAAAAATCTGGATTGAATTGAATCTCCAGACACTGAGTGATTCACACCCCTACACAACAACCTGTCATGCTTTTTATCCATTTCTAGATACACTTTACATATAACATTAACATCGTCTACAAAACATACCCTGTAAACTCTGACCTGTCGAGACTCCACAAGACCTCTGAAGATGTCCTGTTGTATCTGTTGCAGTGAGACCTAAGCAACAGTTCCTTCTGTAGACCTTCTGTGGAATTGGACCAGACTGTCATTAGTGAGTCTCAGTCTACCATGACCTTGTCACTGGGTCACCAGTTGTCCTTCCTTGGACCACTTTTGGTAGGTATTAACCCCTGTATACTGGGACACACCCCAGAAGACCTGTAGTTTTGGAGATGATCTGCTGATATCCAGTCGTATAGACATCGGCCCACTTGCCCATTTTTCGTCTTTCCGACACATCAACTTCAGGTTCTGACTGTTCATTTTCTATCTAATGTATCCAACTCTTTGACAAGTGCCAGTGTAATGCGATAACCAGATCTGAGTTACTTTGACAAGGACCAAATTGTGACGTCTAGACGACTGGGTCTGATCATCTCCAGTCTGCAGGTCTTGTGGGGTGTGTCCCAGTGTACAATGGTTTATATCTACCTAATGTGGTCCAAGAAAGAACAACCAGTAACCCAGTGAAGGGTCATGAAATACTGAGACTCAGACTGTCTGGTCCGATTCAAACAAAAGATGAACAAAAGGATTTGCTTATGTCTTTGGGCCACAGATACCACAGACCACCTTCAAAGGTCAGGTGGAGTCCAATGTTTTGACAGGTCGGAGCTGTTCTGTGGGTTCTGTTCATCAGTTTCAGCAGATGGTGGTTATGTAAAAAACTCTCATCACCAGAAGTTAAACACAATAAATAAATGACATAAACAAAAAAGACAATCCATCCTAAAGGTTTTTGCTGTTACTATAGAAACCATAAGATGAAGACCGTATGAGCAAATGAATTCACTGTAGTCAGAGCTGCTGCTATGGAAAACGAATCAACCAATCAGAATTGAGCAGCGGCATGTCTAAGGTTTATCAGTTACACAACAGATCACGATACTCAGCGTCTGACCACGTTGCTATGGTAACGGTCTCACCTGGTAGCGGTGAGGTCGGAGGAGGCGTGTAGTTGCTGTTGAACGGGAGTTTGCTGTCATTATACGTGATCTGAGAAAGAAAAAAAACAGGAGAGAGAGAAAACGTAAGAAGAAAAACATCGGGACATTTCTGTCCTCAGGAGTTCCTTCTGTCTGTCTCGTTCATAAAAATAACAGTGTTCTGTCCTCACCCCTGTCCCAGATAAATAATCAGCACTGGGGTGGTGTGATGTGGCCGTAACGTGTATTATTATTATTATTATTACTATTATTATTATTATTATTATTACTATTATTATTATTATTAACTATAGTATTATAGTGAAGTGTTTTATTCCACTCGTACCACAGAACCACACAGGATACTTTTTATACTTTTATAGTTACTTTTAATGTCACAGAGTTACTTCCTGTTCTCACTAATGTCACAGCAGATCTCCACCAACTCATCCCTCAACCACAGTTCAGCCTGACATCTATCCAGAGATTTCCCTCAGGGATAAATAAAGTACTGAGAAGCCCCAGTGTGTAATCTGTCATGTCCTGGTGATATTCTGACACTGGAGACTCCTTCCATAAACGGTAAAGAAACATCTGCTAACGGAAAACGTTTACAAATAACTTCAATGAGCTGTTGAATGGGCTGTTACTATAGAAACAATCACTACAAAGCTAATGTAGCTAACGGGTAATAGACATTTAGAGCTACCAGTTTAGCTAATGGCTAAGGTATATCAATATCATTATGATAAAAAATAATCTACAGAACAGTTTAATATATATATATATAACTATATATATATAGTTCTGACTATCTATCTATCTATCTATCTGTCTATCTGTCTATCTATCTGTTAATTGATTGATTGATTGATTGATTTAATATTTGGTTGTGCCAGCTGACATTTCTTGAGAATTTTAACATTTTAAATGATATAGATTACATCAATAAAATATAACTTTACTGATTTTTTATTTGCCATTGGCATAATGAACTTTTCATTGTAATGAAACTTTAATACATTTATAATAATGAACTATACTGTAGATGCTGTAATGTGTTTATTTCTCACAGCTCAGTCTGTTCATGTCCCTGTGAAATAATCTGAAATCTCTCTCTCTCTCTCTCTCTCTCTCTCTCTCTCTTTAAGACTTGACAAACGGCAGCACATCATTTACACTTTACTCTCCATCTCTCCATCTCTCCATCTCTCTAGCTCATATCTTCATCTCTTTCTCACTCTGTCGACTCCACCCCTCTTCCGCTTGTCTGTAACACCACTTTTGCAGCCTGCGCCTTCTTCATTCAGACCACAGAGCCGTGCAGTGTGTCAGCATCCGCTCTATACATCTACAAGCTCCTATTCAGAGGCCTCGCAATGATGGATCACATACACACAACGTGTGAGGATCGCACACACAACATGCATAAAAAACACACACACGCAACATGCATGTGGATCACACACACAACATACGTGAGGATCACACACACACAACATGTGTAAGGATCACACACACAACATGCATGTGGATCACACACACAACATACGTGAGGATCACACACACAACATACGTGAGGATCACACACACACAACATGTGTAAGGATCACACACACAACATACATGTGGATCACACACACAACATGTGTAAGGATCACACACACAACATGCATGTGGATCACACACACAACATATGTGAGGATCACATAGACACAACATGTGTAAAGATTACATACACACAACATGCATGAGGATCACACACACACAACATGTGTAAAAATCACACACACACACACACACACACACACACACACACAACATGTGTAAAGATTACATACACACAACATGCATAAGGATCACACACACACACAACATATAAAAATGAAGCTGTCAGTGTTTTTGTTCTTTTCTGTCATAATTAAATAAAGTAGATATATTTAGTAGATTTTTGGGAAGTTAAGTAAATGAAAGTGAATGTTGATTTTATATTTAATTTTATGTTATTTTTTATTTTGCTTTCAGATAAGTTAATTATTTTAGTTTTGACGATATATAAGGTAGCGGTTAGCGAACACACTGATGATGATGCAGAAAACCCGACACACACCCGTACATCACGTGAGACGCCACGTTCCTTAGCTACATCCAGTAATATACAAATCACCATGATAGTGTTACTGACTCAGTAATACACTGAAAAGCATCTCAAAGTGAACCTACCTGGTTCCCAGGGGCGATGGGGCAGTTACACTGCTCACAGATCTCATCATCAGGGTGGTAGGAGAAGCCGTCGTCGGAGTCGTAAGAGTTACAGTTCCCCATGTTCTCTGATAGACAGGAGGAAACTTGGTTAAAATCATGTGACAATTCAATTCAGATTCAAATTAGCTGGGATTTTTTCTTGAGTCGATTTATTAAAGGAGTCTCCAGTGTCAGCATGTCCGTGATTACACGCTGTCTACCGATTAATCACCTGTTACTAGAAGTGCCAGAAAAACTGTGGAAAAACTGGTGTTTTCATAATGGTGTGTGTGTGTGTGTGTGTGTGTGTGTGTGTGTGTATGTTTTTAAGCTGGTATTCCACCGGACCCCTGGGACACCTCCAGATGTCTCTGACAGGTGAACACTATGTGTGATGAGTTCCACCAGTCCTCTTCTAACAGGACAATGGACCACCACACACATCTACAGACACCAGTTTATGGTTAGAGGAACACTTATCTGAGTTTGGGGATTAGTCATTCACACCTAAAACACCTTGTCATGCCACTGTGATGAGATCATCAATGTTATTTGCTGACCTGTCAGTGGGCTTGTGGTTTTAATATTATACTATATTTAATATATACTCAAGATTTCAGTATCAGCATCGTTAATCAGAAAAGTGAAGGTCGTACGGCTCTCGTCTCTTCTGTCATTACAGACAAACTTGGACTGCTTCAGTCTCCATCACTGAACTGTCCATGTCCCCGAGATGAGTTCCCTTTTAGGCCCGAGTCCTCTCAAGGTTTCTTCTTCTTGTTTTTCCTCACCACCGTCACCTCCAGGTTCTCATCATGGATCAAATTTATAGAAATGTAAAATCTGAATTTCAGTATTTCTGTAAAGCTGAAGCTTCAGGACAATGTCATAGAAATAAAAGTGAACTGAAATGAATTGAAGTTCTACTGTTAACCTGAATCAGTGGTGGAACTAAGACAGATGTTAGTTGTCATGTTGAAGATCAGGCTTGTGGGTAATTGAGAAACGCCTAAATACTGAATTCATGTCAATTAGACACTACTGATGTGTACCTGAGCTGTGATTAGTCTCTGAGCTCTCTATAACATTACTGCCATTAATACTGAATCCAAACATTTACCATTATAACACATTCTCGTTTGTGATAATAAACCCTATAATAAACTATAATAAATCCTCTAATCCGCTCAGGGACTCTGTCAGGGATCTGAATCTGTGAGAAACTTCTGGATCGGGTCAGGAAAAGCCTGACCTCATCGAACTGGAGTGTATTCAGGGATCAAGAGAGCAGGAGTGAGACCGAAGACACAGCTGGAGTCAGAAGTTTCCACAGAGACGGAGATGAGAACCTTATCGAGTTCAATCCCAAAATAAAAAGGGTCCTGAGAGACGTGAGGTTACATATCAGGCCTGAGATTTGAAACATCAACATACGTGTGTGTGTGCGTGCGTGTGTGTGTGTGTGTGTGTGTGTGTGTGTGTGTGTGATGGTTTGAATGAGTTTTGCTGCATCCTGTCATTTTCCACGGCTGCTTTGTGAACATTATAGAGATCCGAACGCATCATTATCGCGGCGATTGAACAAAAGGGAGGAAGTGAGGCTTACGAATAGCAGCGAGGCATTCAGTAGATCAGGTTCTGTTGGTTTGGAGAACTGTTATTACATTCCTCAGGTTCGTGTTCCCACAGACCTTCCAGTATCACTTACACTTCACGCCTGTGAGCCTGTTGTTGTCGTTGTGTTTGTTTTAGGTCTGAAAATGTGTTAATTCGATCTGGAGTCACGCTGACACTCACGCGGGTTGACACACACAATCTCGGCCGATTGTAAACACACCTTGTACGAGTTTATTTGAAATTTCAACTTGTAATTTTTGGTTTTATTATATTTTATTTTACAATAATTTTTTTTTACAAACACACATGTATGTGCAGCAGAGATTAGCATCTGCACTGTTAGCGTGTCGCTACAACAGCTATTCACAAGCATCTAAATACTTTCATTTGTACCTTAGAATCTAAATGGTCATAACTACTAATCACCCAGAAGTCATGTTCTAATCCCACATAGAAACCAGACCAGTATCCAAAGAGATGAAAACTCTCCCAAAATAAAAACGTTCCCAATAATTGAGACTAAACCGTTAACAGCTGCTAAACATTTCCTTCCACATTTTTTTTTTTTATGTAAACCGTCAGAAACGCTAGTAGGCATCGTAGCAACCAAGCAGGTCCTGTCAATGCAGCGATTCTGGATCATTACTACAACAAAAAATCAAGTTGGAAACTCTGTAATGGTTTCCATTACAACTGGATTTGCCTGTTATTAGATTCAATAATAACAGATTTTCCGTTAAACCAGAATGTGACAGGATTTTTATCTTTTATTCATGGTTGATGACTGCCATGAAAATAAAAGATTAGATTAGATAAGACATAAAGAAACTACTAAGAACAACACATTCCACTAAACCGCCATTACAGACCAGTAGAAACATATTAGGACACACTAGAATTATCAAATCATTTCTAAAAATCAAACTTGTAAAATAAATGCAATGCATATATATATATATATATATATAGGGTTAGGGTTGGGTTAGGGTTTATATATATATATATATATATATATTAAATTAAATATAAATTATATGTATATTTTCAGATATTTATTAGATCTATGTGTGTAAATGAGTCACAATGAGTTGTTAAATAATAACATTTCAAAGTGTACATATTCATTTTGTAACCAAAAATATCAGCTGGCACAACCACAACCAAAACCAAAATATTGAACAATGATTTACTTTTCTTACTGTTTATGCCAAACGACATGCTTCTGTCTAGACACCTGTTTTAGCTTTCACTGCATTTTCATATATACAATAAACAACATTATTTTCTATTGGTTGCACCACCTGACATAGAAAAGTCTTCCAGTGTAACTATGAGTCCAACAGATCTGTTTTTAATAATATGTATAACAGAGAGATCGACAAACTTTTCCACTCGGACTGAAATGTCACTTGGGCTCCTGGTAATAATATAATATTATGTTTACTGCTAGTTTACTTTCTCTTCTTTACTGGTTCGACACACTGACGTTTCAGAACATCCAGATTACAGGACTAAAGACAAAGAAGAATTTTATAACTATCACAGAGTTACATTTATTAAAGAATTGCACGTCATAGTTTTTGTCCTGTTATAGTTGCATTTTATGTTATAGAATATTAGCTATTATCTCAGAACCATACAAGAACTGAACACTGCTAACAATGCTAACAATGCTAACACTGACTGACACACTGACTGACGCACTGACTGACACACTGACTGACACACTGACTGACACACTGACTGTTGGGAACTGGTGTGACTAGACTAAACACAGTTAAATCTACAGAACATTGAAAAGTGTCTCTATGTTATTATGGCACCTTGTATGTATCTAGTTTAAGCCACACAACGCTTCACAGAGACACTGAAGTTCACATGTGCAGTATAACCGATTGTGCACAAGTCTAGACACCGTATTTACTTAATACCAGTTTTATTATAGATATTTATTTCATTAATTCTGCATTATTGAGTCAGTACAAAACAAAACTCAAATTTAGTCTAAAAAACAAATGTTACAGATGGTATATCAGTAAAGAAAAGTAACTATTCGAATTAGATTTTTATTTATTTATTTATTTTACATATTTCCTTCCTTTCTATATTTTACATTTTTTTATATTGGATTTGTTTAATTATATATTTTCCGCTATTTAATTTCTATGCATGAATTCATTTAAATTCATTCTACAATAAAGGACTCTTAACTTGAGTTTGTTCAATAAGACAAAATGATGTCATAAAATCCGACTTCACACCGAAGTCCAGGTCCGACCCTGGAGACCTGCACTACTGTCAGAGCTGCTGTTATAGAAAACGTATCAACGTCTTCCGGATCTACTCTATAATACCCCGTCCAGACCGATGTGGACATGTATTCTGTTGAAACGTCACCTCAGGTACACACAGGCCGAGCGCTCGGTGTCTGAAGCTCGGTGTCTGAAGCTCGGTGTCTGAAGCTCGGTGTTCGATCCTGGGTTTGATTTAATGCGGTAAAGAAAAATTACAAATCCTTCAGTCATTCTGTCTGAATCAGAGCTCCGCTGTTACTGTAAAATGAAAAGTGGAAATCTGGCGTAGGTGTCGATTTGGTGGAAAGGGATGTGATTAAAGAGCAAGGTGTTTCCCGAAATCATAATTATAGAATGAAGTCAATGCGTTTTCCAAAACCCACTACACAGGTTTCATTTCATATGAAAGTGAAATTGCTGATGTAGAAAAACAGATGGACAGAAGAAGAATTTCTTCATTTTGAGGTCAATAAATGTTAGAAAAGTCGACTTACTTTGAACTTAATAAACTAACTACAACCTTGTAGTGTGATTGGACCTCATTTTAATGATCTTAAAGAAGTCAACAAAGACAATGTTCTTGTTATTTGGTGTCGAATTTGATTCAACTTTGAGTGAATCACATAAAAACGCCGCAATGACACGAAAACAACATAAAATGTTTTTACCACCAATTAATATCTAAGATTTAAAATATTATGCTGCAGTGTTCTGGTAAACGGAGTGTTTTTGGGGTTTCTGGTATTTACAGGATGTGTCCTCGACCTTCGGATGTCTATCACAGAGCCGTGACGTGACACACGATAAACAGGGAAATGCGTTAAAACGAATCGAGGATGTGTAAAGACTGACCTACATCTCTGATCTGGGAAACCAGTTTAAAAACCATCAGCTGCCAGATGTTGGCATGAGAGTCTGACATTTATAAAACACACTCAACCTTCTTTTATGTAAAAAAAATAGAGAAAAGAGAGGAAACCACAACTTACATAAAAAACTACATAAAAACATGTAAAAGCTGCACCCAGATAACAGGATCATGTTTTCAGGTTATGTTCGAATATGAGGTGGACATGGACATGGACATGGACATGCTCTATCGTTTAACTTCAGATTATTATAAACAAATTCTATATTTAGTTCTATATTTAGCCTAAGCAACATCAGTACATAGGAACACGTCTGCTTCATGTTCATTTATTTAACCTTTAATCTATTTATATGTGCTCCTATATGTATATATATCATTACTATTTCTCGTAAGATCTCATGAGCCACTTTGACTAACTTTGGTCAATGATAAGGTCAGTAACTATGATATAATGTAATATTAAGAATCTGAAAGATAAAGTTTATACTGTACATAATAAAATATATAATAAAATGTGAAATTTCATAATTCCTGTTTTCCCAAAGTGTAAAACAAACTAACTGTAGATATTAGTGTTATAATATTATTCATTTGGTTTGATTAAATAAACTTTATGTCCTTTCTTGGTCCAGGTGTCATTTCAGGAGCCGTATTTAAACCATATGCCCTTTATTTTTATAGTATTAAAAACGTCTTAGACATGTGAGTGTGTGTGTGTGTGTTCATATATATATATATATATATATATCATACACATATACATATAAGTCCACTTAAATTACACCTAAATGACCAAAGAAATTTCACTTTTCTACTAAATGAAACACATCCTTGCTGCGTCCCCGGAGCTCAGTGTTCACCTTATGAGTTTGGGTGGGGCTTTTAAAACAATACTAAATATCCTGAACAATACAACATGTCTACACGTCACACACTTTATGTTTTATGTTATGGTTTATATGTATGATATAACAGGTTTATATTACATGTCCTATACAGATATATAAGACAGTTTTATATATTTAATATATAAAATTTCTGACTAGTGTATGAACTCAAAGATACGCATTTTTGTACCTTTAGTTAGAAGTAATAAAGTGTAACCCTGTGGACATCATTAGAGTACATAAGTGTTTCTTTATAACATAATAAACCATGTGTATATTAT
>JAOVVF010000002.1:23655504-23669740 GCA_028565595.1 Duopalatinus emarginatus
CACTTCACTGTGTGCTGTGTGTATTTCACACATTCACCGTTGGGTTAAAGACAGAGATCTAATTTCCCTCACCTGATTTATTTTATTACTGTAGATGAAAGAATGAGATGATGAATGTATCAGTTTAAAAGGTGTCATTGTACAGACAATGCTCAATGTGTTTTCTTTTGTTTTATAATTAACTAAAGTAAACATTTTGAATGATTAAATATTGGTGTGTTTTGACCTTACATGTGCCCCCCTGAAAAAACACTGGCCCTACCTCAGGCCCCCCCTAGTCATTTTGGTCTAGAACCGCCCCTGTACGACAGTCACTGTATGGTTTTCTCTGGGTTTTTCAGTTCCACCTTCCAGTCTCAGTCTGAGTGTAGGGCTGAGGGCTGTGTAACACACACACTACCTGAAACACCACCGCCGCCATAATAACTCTTCAATACTCCTTAATTTTATTGTATAACTGTGTTTAACTGTGTGGTTTAGAAGAGAACCATGTGGTGATGGTCAGAGGTGCACATGGTTTACACCAGGTAATATATTTAATAATATTTTATATCACAGATTAATGTTAACAAATGTATATTTCTAACATAGCAAGAGATCTTATTTATCAGATTAATGGCTTTAATTTTATTTAAGTTTAAGTTTAAGTTTAAATGTAATTCTGTTTGTTACTCAATTAATGTATTATTAGTTTTATTTATTTTTTTAATCATTTTATTTATGTGAAAAAAAAAGTGTTTATTATTATTAATTGGAAAAAAAAAATTAAAAATTAAATTATTGCCAAAACGCCTTGGCGCTTGCTGATGACGTCACCACGCAGGCGCGTCTATCCGGAAGTGAAGAAAGAGGAATGAGCTGAGAGCCGCCGCGGTGCATTGTGGGATGCGCTAGTCTGTCTCTACACGGACCGTCTGTCGTTTTGCTCACGGTTATAAAATGGACGCGGGATTTTTCCGCGTAAGTAACAATTCTGTCGTGTTTCACACCGTTTCTGACGGACATGTTTCTGTTTCTCTGACAGGGTCGTGTGGTGTGTGAATATTTATAATCCTGGTGTTATGTATGAAGTCCGTGCTGTATTTACAGACCGTGCTACTGAACACTGTTGGACAAAATGGCGGTTGAGTGCGTGAGGTGTTAGCATAGCATTTAGCACAGGCCTGTTTTCTGTCAGTTATTTTAATATAAACACATAATGTTATAAATATCAACTGTAGGAAAATATTGTGACGTGTTTGTGCCTGATAGAAATGTTTAATAATGTGTGAGGTGTTCAAATCAACAGTTAGTCGTCGTGTTTTTCCCGCTAGAGGAATGTTGTAGGATCATTAACCTGATCATTATATCTGCTTAATTTATAATTATAATATCTGATGTAACTACACTTCATTGTCCTGGTGAATAACTACATACTACTAATAAAAACTCTGTTATTTTTATAGTGAATTATTAGCAGAGTTCAGCAAAGTTTCAGTTTGTCACATGGTAGAAATACTGAGGCATTATTTAGACCGCCTTAAAAATCTAGATTTAAAATAATGTAGTTATAATTATAACAAACTATTTATTTCATTAATTTATACAGTTTGCTTTTAGAAATTATTTTTGTATTTTTTTAAAGCTATATTTTAATTAAGTCTTTCACGCAGTTATTTTAAATATTTTAAACAATTAAACTATTATTAATTTATACATTTTTATCTTTTATCAATCTATAAAAAAAATAGATATGAAGCTGTTTTAATTAATTATTTAACCTTTCATAAAATAACTTTCATATCTAGGATTTTTATGTTTAAATGTGTATAATCTGTCTCAAATAAATTTCATGTACTTTATTAAAAAGTAAAACTTTATCCCTTAAATTATGTATATTTAATGTTAATGAAATGTGAGGTTGATTTTTGTGTGTGTGTGTGTGCAAATTGATATGGTTAAGAACTGTCACTAGATATTCTAGTTCCTACAGAAACTACATCAGTCTCTCTCTCACACACACACACACTTATTTGCTTGCTTGTTTTTTTTTTTTGTTTTTTTTTTTTTAAGGGTTACTGGTTAGTTAAGGGTGCCAATACTTATGGCTGTGGAGACTTGTAGTTTACATTCACTTAGTATCAGGATGAATTTTTCCAGAATCTGAATACGGACACACTTTTCACCTGATCAGAAGTTGTTGATATCAAAAAGAGAAAAGAAACAGGTGGATTAATAAAGAAGAAAAACCTGCAGAACAACTACTTAATGTCTGCCGGTCTCCCTGTGGACTGGGTTTATTAAAGTCACTAAATATTTAATTTATTTTGGGGATCTTGTGTTTAAAGAGTTTTCTTAAATGAGTGTTATACACCAATCAGCCAAAACATTAACAACGTTGTTTTGGAGATGATTCGACCCATTCGTCTAGACGTCACAATTTCTTCCTTGTCACAGTCATTTATACACTTGCCCATTTTTTCCGGTATCCAACACGTCGACTTTGAGCCCCGACTGTTCACTTCCTGTCTAATATAATCCCAGCCCTCAGACTTTCACCTGTTAGTGGTTTGCTGGTGTTTGTTATAGCTGATTAGCTAAACCACCAGATTAAGTGGTTTTCTCTCGCTGTTCAGTGCTAATAATTAATGGCACCCTTCGTGTTGCAGGGCACCAGTGCGGAGCAGGACAACCGCTTCAGTAACAAACACAAGAAGTTATTGAAGCAGCTGAAGTTTGCAGAATGTCTGGAGAAAAAGGTATGAATTACCCCAGCCTTGTGATTGTCTTTCTCTCTGAAAATAAGACCAAACATGCATTAATTCGAGTCTCAAAGCACAAACTTGAGTCATAATGAAGTGATGTACTGGAATGCAGCGCTTTTATCCTTACAGGATTTTAGAAATGTCAGAAATACTGCTTGTATAAATATTCAGTCAGTTCAGATCAGTTCTCACCACAACGGCTTTTTACTGGTGTTAGAGCCGTACGTGTGTTGGGGTCGGTTTGGGATCGTCACTTATCCCTCCTGACAGATTTACTACTGCTTCAAGTAAGCGGGATGTTACTGTTGACTCCAGATTCTCAACAAGAGTGTAATCTGGATGCCGACGAGTTCACCTTCAGTTTTTAATCTCCACTTCATTGCATTGGTTTTGTTTTGGTTTAATCGTCCTGCTGGAAGGAGAAGTCACTTTGTTTGTTTATTTATTTATCTATCTATTTATCTATTTATTTAGCAGACAGGGGTTTTGTTTCATTCTCTGTCCACTTTCTTTTAAATGTTAACAAGTAGCCTCACCAGACAAAGAAAGCATCACCAGAGCATGGTTTAGGGAGTTGATGTCAGTTTGTGGTACTCTGCCCTTTACATTTGCGCTGACACCTATCATCCCGTGTCATTAGCCACACCCTTTTTTACAGTCCTTTATTACGCAGCTCTTATAATTGTGGTCTGGAATCTTCACTCTACTACCAGACACCGTGCTCCTTCAGAGTGACTGTTGGTCTGTCTGTGACCCCATCACCTTGGTCGTCTTTTGCCTTGTGCGGGGATCAGACCTGGGACCTGCTGGTCACGAGACCGGTTCCCTAAACACTAGGCCACGGCTGCCCCCTCACTTTATACTTTTACCCTCCGCTATATTTTAGTCCAGGTAAATCTCTTTGTTTTTTCTTTTAAAATCTAATCTCAGGTGGATATGACCAAAGTTAACCTGGAGGTCATCAAGCCATGGATCACGCAGCGAGTCACAGAGATCCTCGGCTTCGAGGACGACGTTGTCGTCGAGTTTGTCTTCAACCAGCTGGACGAGAAGGTATCAGTCCATTTCCATTTCTCTGTTTCTCTTCTTCTTTTTGTACTGCCAGGCTTTATGGAGAGGAGTGAATACGTCAGAATTCAGACCTTAACTTTAATATATTACTGTAACCAGACCAAAAAAAAAAAACAGACTGAGAGGCACGCTTTATTCTGTGCTAGCACTGGGTAAAGACATGGTATGGTATTGGTTCTTTCTCAAGATGCTGTGATGTGTATCAGCGTGTCTTCTGACCGGCACTTTGTTTCTAATGATGATGTGATTTATGATTTAAAAGGCCTGAACCAATATGGATGTTATTCCTTGCAACTGAAGTATAGCACCAACACCTAATTAGATCTCAGCTGAGCCCAAAGTCTCGCTGAACCCCAAGTCTCCCTTCATCATGAGCTTTGTGTCTTTGAGGTGAGTTTTCGATCAGGGCTTTATGGGCATTGTGTCAGTGATAAATCGTGTCAGTTTGTTTTTATTCTCTTTATTTACAGGGTTGACATTTACATTTATTCTGAATAGAAATATAAACACATGACTGAAAACAGTCTATATAGTAAGAGTTATGGGGCATAATAGAGATTGTTTTGTCTATAACGAGATATATATATATATATATATATATATATATAAATAATATATAGATGAGGAATATTTATGAAAGTAATAAGAAAGAAATCTGATTAACTTAATCCTGGGTTTGGGTTTGAATACAATGCAATTTAGTTTTGATGTTATTGATTTTTCTTCCCCTCCTTTTTTTTTTTTAATCCACAAACTATAAATACAAACCCAATATACAATGTAGAAAATGACATAAATCAGACCTACACAATTATTACTTTGTGGTGATTTATTTATTATTAGTTTTGTTTATTTTCTATAAAAACATTTTCTCTTCCTTTATAATATTGGACCTTTTTAGATGTTGATGAAGGCATGAAAACAAACGCTGTTTCTATTAAAGAATAAAAACCTCATTTGTTTATAACACGATTATTAGACATGTAGCAGGTTAGGTCTGGCTGATGGCAAAAACAACCCATGATGATGTTCTAAATATGAGAGAAAAAATTAATTTTGTGAAACGAGTCCAGATTAGTTTTTACAGGTCAAATAAATAAAACTAATAATTATGAAAGGTTCTGCCTTATTTGAAGCTTGAATCTTTGTGTCACTGGAAAACATTCATGCAGATTACAATTGGGTTCAGGACGACTCTGTCTACATCTAATACTGGGACCAGACTACACAGATTGTGGCTGATTTTTGTCAGGTTTCCCAATGTGTGACGTAATCAGAGAACTGAGGTGACCCAGACGAAGAGCATGCCAGTGTTTTGTAACCTTCCTCCATCTCTTATGACATGTTCCTTGATGTTGATGAGTTTGTTCCTAAACCCAGTCACTTGTTTTTCTCTAGTCAGCTGCGTTTACGTTACCTCGAGTACTTTATGAAGGACAAACGGCCCGTACTGTCCTCCTGGTGGCAGATGAGAACATGTCAATGATTGTTTTCTAACAGAACCTCCAGCACTCCTCATGACGAGACGTTTCTTGACCAACATTTGTTCCTGGGCGTCCTCGCAAGAACGTGAATGATGATTTGTGTCCAAAACATGACAGACTTTAGTCACCGTTATTTCCTAATCTGACAAAATGAACAAGATCATGTAGTCTGATCCTGGCATTAAATGATTAAACACGTTACCATGTGGTGTTAAATACTCAGAACTGGGTTGTAATATAAAATAAACTCTGATTTACTCTGCTGTTGATTATTTCCGTATATCTGAATGGCCCCAATATGACACTCAGCTACCTGTCGAATATTTCAAATTTTTATTAATAAACACGTTATAGGTGCTTTTAATGTCGCGTGAAACAAATTCGTTCCTGTCGTCTTGCTTCGTAGCAGTTACAGCTTTACCTCTGACACTGGAGACTCCTTCCTTAAACGTCCAAGAAACTCCTCAGTCTTAAAGCAGGTTTTCCAAGCACTGACACTGACACTAACATTAAACTAACCAGATTAATAAAGAGGACCAGTTGCATTAATATAAACTACCACAAGTCAACAGGGAGAATCCAGGATTCCGCCCCACCATGATATAAATGTATCGGGATATCGGCGTGTAATTAGGAGAACAAAACGTGTGGATGTTGATTATTTTTCCAGCGGTAAGTGGACGTGCAGGAGGAGAGCTTTGGGGGGAAAAGGTCTGGTCCCGTCTGTCAGCCTGGTTCAGCCTGGTTTAATAAGAACACAGGCTGCAAATAGAGAAGTAGTGATCATCAGATTATCACTGAGTAGCTCCTAATAATAAACAGTAAAAGTTTTAACACTTTCTATATTTCTGACCTTGAATTAGTTCTGACTTTGATATGATAGAAAAAAAAAAGAAAACTTTTTTTCCTTCCATGCCCTGTGTACTCATTATTGCTTGTTCGTCTCTTGCAATTTAGATAAGTGATATAACATTATACTCAAGGTGGTTGAGTCACAAGCAGTAGGGAGGCGGAATCGAGCCAATCGGAGCGTCCCTGTCTGTGCGGGAGCGGCGGGCGCTCCAGTCCCCGCCCCCGATTCCGAGGATGCGCACACACTGAAGACATCCGGACTGTACTTTGGCTCTTTGGGGTCTCTGACACACTCTGTATTGTGGATTTATTGTTGCTGTGTCACAGCAGTTAGGGGTGGTGGGGGCAGGGGGTGGGGGGCAAGGCTTTTCACCTGTCTTGCAATGCAAGGAGGTCTGGTCTTTATCATTGTTTATTGTTTATAAAGAGAGAGAAGAAAAAAAACAACAAAAACAATAAAGAGGGCTCTTTTGAAGACCAGAAGTAATGCATGCTTTTAACTTCCAGACAAGACAAATCCAAACTTTTAGTAAAACATCAAACACTTATAAATACTAGTGTGTAGCACTAAAGTGTTTAGGTTTATGACCAGTCAGAGCCCTTCCTGTCTGTTCTGCCCTCTCATTTCTTACCGCCATATTAAGCTCCGCCCCCTCGTTCTGCTCTTTCTCTTTCTGTCTCTCTCTCTCTCTTTCCCTCTCCGTCCTCCATGTGTGTGTTGTAGAATCCAGACGGTAAGATGATGCAGATTAACCTGACCGGTTTCCTGAACGGGAAGAACGCACGCGAGTTCATGAAGGACCTCTGGCCCCTGCTGCTGAGCGCCCAGGAGAACATCGCCGGAATCCCGTCTGCCTTCCTGGAGCAGAAGAAAGAGGAAATCAAACTCAGACAGGTCAGAGATGTGATTTAAAGGAGTTATTGGTTATTGATATCGGATTTGATGTAAGCAAATTAGCAGCACACGCTACTCTAGTGGCTGTAAAAGAAGACTGTGTGAAGGTGCTAGCGATCTCGGTTACTTCTGTCCAAGCTTTATTTATCCAGATGTGAGTGTCTGGGACGTTTTTAGTGTATTGTGACATGATCAAAGATCAGCGATGTGGAGTCTGGGACGTCCCACACCACCATGACAAAGTCTAGCATGTTAGAATGTTTTGGATTTGGATTCACCCAGTCTGACATTACCTCGGTTTCTCTTTGCCTGAACACACAACCGCCAGCATCACACAGAGTGATTCTGTCCCACGACTGATAGTTTCTTTAACTGTGAACTCGCACAAGAACATGAAGGATGATTGGTCTGTGTCAGACGTGTAGCGTTGCCAGTCTCCTGACTGACATGGTACGAATTTGGTTTACGTCATGAAAGACAAAAATATTGTGTAGTCGGATCCTGGCACAAGGATTTTTGTGGGGGGCAGCCGTCTGTGGCCTTGTGTTTGGGGAACCGGTCTCGTGAATAAAGGTCCTGGGTTCGATCCCCGCACAGAATAAGGCATGACTGAGGTGCCCTCGAGCAAGGCATCTAACTCCTCCAACTGCTCCACGGGCACCATGTTTTGGGGCTGCCCCCACTCCGGGCAAGTGTTTTTACTGCCACCTAGTGTTTACTGGTGTGTGTGTTTCACTGCACGGATGGGTTAAATGTGGAGGTCACATTCCTCTGTGTGCAAGCACAGTAGGCAAAAGTTCACTAAAAGTTCACTTTTAGTTTCAAGTAAAAGGGTGCTAACTTAAGGTAGGAGCTTGAGCCGTGAAGTGGGCAGAGGCATCATTCCTCTCTGACGCTTTATTCTTAATTTGCACAAAGTTGCCTTGCTTCATCACCAGCGGTACAGATCTGCGGCCTGCACACATGTAGGTCATGACCGTTAACCCGTCACATGCTAGCTTGAATGCAGCGCTATGTTAGCTATTGATAAAAACAGGGCTACCAGTTTAGCATGCCTAAATCACCTGCCTGTATTCGGATCAGATGTGCCTCGGTGTGTTAAGAGAGCTGGAATAAAGACACATCCTAATCTTGTGGCGTTGCTTTACTACGATCAAGTGTTCGTGCCAAGTCTGTTACACTGACTGTTTGTTTTTGTCTCTCTGATCAGGAGTCACTAGCGGTTCTGAAGAAGGTAGGCGAGGAAAAGAAAGACCGAGAGAGCAAGGAGAAAGCTCAGTCGCGCAGCCCCAAACGGAGGAAATCTCGCTCACCTGCTAAACGTGAGAGGAAACGGAGCCACTCTCGTTCGCCTCGACGCAAGCCCAGCCCACCTGCTCTGCCCCTGCCCAGTCCGCCCAGCCACAAACCCGAGCCTCAGCCTGAGCCCGACCAATCGGAGTGCTCCAAACCAGAGCCACTGATCCAGGAGGCTTCCTCTACCAGGTAACTGTGGAGAGAGGCACAGGGATGTTTTATCATCAGTCACCGTTCAAATGCGTCTCATTCATTCATACGTTTTTACGCTCATAATTAAAACCTGTAACAATAAAAATCTTCACTTCCTGTTCAGCGAGTTGCCAAACGAAGAAAAGCCAGACTCGGTGTCCGAGGCTCCCAAGGAAGTGTCACCGGAGAAACCGGCAAAGACCGAGGACAAACCGAAACCCAGAGAGAGAGACCGGGACCGGGAGAAAGACACACGGCGTGATCGTCCGCGCCATCGCACACGGTCTCGCTCGCCCCGCCCCCGAAGGCGCCACCGGTCGCGCTCTAGGTAATCTTATGTTTTCACCTATGTGTTAAACGTGACGTTGTACTGCGTCTGATCATGCCTGCTAATATTGACCTCCTCGTCGCAGGTCGTATTCACCCCGGCGCAAACCGAGTCCAAGGCGACGCATGTCCCCCAGACGCAGGAGTCCCCCGAGACGCCCGCCTCCATCCAGACACAGACGTAGCCGCTCACCTGCCCGCAGGTATGTCTCTCTTTAATGCCTTATTTTTGGATGTATTCATTAAAATGTAAGGATTATTTATAAATCTATTAGTAAGTGTGTTTGTGTGTGTGTGAAACCATATTTTCTGCATAATTGCATAAGTCAAGCGTACAGGTCTAAATCAGTATTTGATTGTTGTAATGGTTACATAATATTATGTCTTCAGAGTTGTGTTCTAATTATATGTTTAGGTGAAAGTGTCTACATGCGTCATTTTCAGTTGCCGTCCACTTTCTCTCCACCAGGAGGCGCTCACGTTCTCGCTCGTCTTCAGGCAGCTCGTCTTCGCGCTCGCCTCATAAGAGACCCGTTAAACGCTCTGTCACGCCACCCAGGAAGCAGCCACGCCGCACCGAGACATCCTCCAGCCCCAGCAGGAGGCGCCGAAGCCCCTCAGGTACAAAACACCCACCCACACACAGATGTTTTGGTCGTCGAATAAAAGACTGTTGGGTTTCATTATATCGTTCATGGATTTCAGGCACAAATCGGCGACCAGCTGGAAGAAACGAGTCACCGTCTCCTGCTCCTAAACCCAGACGGTCTGACCTGTCAGAATCAGGTGCGTCGGTCTGTGTGTGCGTCGGTCTGTGTGTGTGAGTGAGTGAGTGCGAGAGACTAATGAAGCCCCTGTTGTATTTCAGAGGAGGATAAGTTGGGAAAGGGAGCGACGGTCGATTCTGTCCAGCAAAGACGACAGTACCGCAGACAGAATCAGCAGTCGTCTTCAGGTTAGTTTCTGTCCTTCAGGTGTTTCCTCATACTGAACATCAGGTATGCGGTGGTCACGTTGTCCTCTTTATTGTTTAGACACTGGATCATCGTCTTCGTCTTCAGAGGACGAAGGGCCGAGAAGGCCGGGTAGAGGACCGCCTGCGAGGAATGGTGACATTAGGAGGAGGCGGAGCCACTCACCGGTGTCCCCCAGGAGACGCCACAGGGATGTGTCCCCAAGGTATTGCGCAACCAGACTTCTTCAGAGCACCGCGTGTGTCCTTGGAAGTCGGGGGTTAATTCTTATAATTTTCTGTGCAGGAAGAGACGTTCCCTGTCTCCTCGACGTCACCGCTCGCCTTCACCAAGAAGGCGGAGGTCACCCTTACCTCCACCCAGACGCAGGTATTGCAAACTGTTCATTTTTTTTATTTAAGGTGTTTCCCAGTCTAGACTGAAATTCAGTCGAGTCTGATATGTTCTGATTAAAACGGTGATAGAAGATGGGTGTTAATGTGTAGTATGTCCACCAGAGGGCGCACTTCGGGTCTATTGTTTGACGTTTAAATCCTCAGTTATCTGTTTACCTGTACTGATGTCAGTCTGGCTCTACCCTAGACTAACGCTGGAGACATACGAGATCTCTGAGAATGAGGACTCTGACGAGTCTGAAAGTAAATATATGTTGTTCTTGGTGTACACAGGTCTCCATCGCCGCCTTCCCGCCGTTATTCACCACCCATCCAGCGCCGCTACAGCCCCTCACCTCTTCCCGCACACAAGAGACGCGCGTCTCCTTCCCCGGCTCTTCCGAAGCGTAGCAGTCCTCGCTCGTCTTCCTCTCCCCCTTCCCGCTCACGCCGCAGCCCGCAGATGTCCTCGTCCGGACGCCAGGCCAGCCCTCAGAGCAGATACCCGCCCGCGGGGTCGTCCCCGCCGCGACGGGGGCAGTCTCCCACTCACGGCAGAGCCATCCGCAGGGTGTCCCGTACGCCTGAGCCACGCAACACGCAGAGGTGAGAAGATTTCGCTCTAGCCTGCAGGTTTCTGGCTTAGTCAGCGTGTCCTCACAGCTCATTTGAAGCACTTAACACGGCCGTGTGACCTTAATGAGTGTCAGGGAGGTGTGAAATGCCTCAGGGTGAGTGTAATTAGGGCAGCATGTGGACGAGGAGCTGCTCAGGGAAAAAAAAAAAAAGTCTTCCTCAGATGAGCGGATGAACGTGTTCATGATTCTTAAGCAGTGTTGTATAACCGTCAGCACTGAGATTTTATTTTTAGAGTAAATAATAAAGTCAACATACTAATAATTAATTCTCTACGCTGGGATTTTAAATTTGTATCTGTATTTCTGTCTCTGTCCCCTCGTTCTGTCCCTGTCTCACTCTACAGAGAGTCTCAGAGCCCACGGTCGATGAGAAGACAGTCGTCTCGTTCACGTTCTGCCTCACCTGAACGTTTCCCAGTGTCCTCAGCAGCAGCTTCCGGTTCTCTCAAACGACCGGCTCCTGCATCTGCGTCCCCGTCTCCTTCGCCTGCCCGCTCGGCCAGCGCCTCTCCTCCTCCCCTTCCTCCTCCAGCCAAGAAGGCCAGCAGCGCCTCGCCTAGCCCCTCTCCTAATAAGGTAGGTCACGCCCACATATTAAAGGGAGGTGATTATAATATTATATTGGCATCTTGTATGAATTTCCGGTCCACTTTAAACAGTGATGCGCTATCAGACTCCTCCATTGTACTCGAGTCATTGTCTGAGTCTGACTTGTATGCACTACTACACCACACTTTGAGGAGGTTCTAATGAATTGGACATTTGTTAAACTCTTCTTCGGGAGGCCTGAAAAATCTGGGTCGCAAACGCTAGCATTACAGCACTAATGTTACCGTCACTAAAATAAACATTGGCATGTAAATGTGTGTAGGTTTGTAAGTGAGGGATAAACGAGTGGGTCGATGAAGAGCAGTATACATGCATTAAGGTCCATGGCAGCGTTTTTTAAATGAACATTTATGTTCACATGCACAATAATGCATATTATTGCATGCACAATGCATGCAATAATGGGTGAATAATAATAATAATAATAGTAATAATCAGGATAAACACTTTGCTCGTCCCTGGTGTCCAGGCATGTCGTCTGATGGAAGTAAAAGCACTAAACATAGTACAGTTATTGCTTTATATCCCCCTGATTATTATTTTAGCCGTAATATACTGTTCAGGACTGAGTCACGAGCCGCTGCTGTGGGAAGTTTTATAACCCTGTACAAATGTGAAGAGTTCATGTTTAATCTCTCTCTCTTTCTGTCTCTGTCTCTCACTCTGTCTCTGTCTCTCTCGCGCTCTCTCTCTCTCTCTCTCTCTCTCTCTCTCTCTCTCTCTGTCTCTGTGTAATAACTTTTCAGAACTCAGACGTAGAAGTCGGCAAGAAAAAGAAGAAGAAGAAGGAGAAGAAACACAAGAAGGAGAAGAAACACAAAAAGCACAAGAAGCACAAGAAGGAGAAAGGAGCCGCGCCACCGCCAAGAGACGAGCAGGAAAACGCACAGGTCGAGGACGAGCCTGAATCCGATCAGAAAAAGGTGAAGTGTGCACTTCGGATCCGTTGAAACGTTTAGCGCTGACATGTTGCTTGTGGGCGTGGCCTGTCTAGCGCATACACACGGTTTATAAAGATAAACCCAAAGATTAACAACACACTAAGCACGGTTTGTGATATCAGAGCGAGCTAATTAGTAAATACTAGCTACATACACTGCATGGGCAAAAGTATTGGGACATGCTTTGACCGAATTGTTCAATTGAACCGAGTTGCCTAGCATTTAGGAATCACAGCAATATGTACAGTAATAGAAAACCTTCTCTGGCATTAACATCAGCACAAAAACTGCATCAGGAGCTTTACGGCATTCAGTTTAATGACCAAGCAGCTGCATGTAAGCCCTACATCACCAAGCCCAATGACGAGCATCAGTTGGAGTGGTGTAAAGCACGACATCACTGGAAAGCCGACTGTAAAGATCTCTGACCTCAACCACAGTAAACAGCTCTGTGATGAACTGAGAGTGGACATTAAAAGCCCCGGTCCTCTTGTCCAACATTAGTGTTTGACCTCACAAATGCTTTTCTGGATAAAGGGGCAAAAAATTCCCACCCACACTCTCATAGAAAGCCTGTGCAGAAGAGTGGAAGCTGTTGTATTTGGAAAGCGAGCAGCAAGTCTGTTAATACCTGTGGATTTAAAATGAGACGTCATCATAAAACATCCTGTCGGTCTGATGTGGAACTGTCAGTGCTTTTGTCCATGTAGTTCATACTTCATTACCAAACTTAGTTTTTCTTTGTAACGTCACGGAGTTGTTTAATGACCGGTTCGGATGTTTTATTAGAAGTTTATCCACATTAAGACGTTTGCTAATCTGTGTTCGTTAATATGGATCAGACACACGGTGGGTTGGTTGGTTGTATTTGTTCAGGGTCTGCGCGGATCCTTAAAAAGTCTTAAATAAAACGTATGATTCAATTTTCAAATTGCGGCATTACATTTGATTTGGGCGGCATTAAATTTCATCTGGGCGGAATGAAAGAAAGCACGTCCCTATCTAACCAGACTGTAAACGAAGCGTGTGCCTAGCACTAACACTAATGTTACAGCTGCTTTGAGATCCCACACAAGTAATGCCTTCAGTGCATTCTTCCCAACTACTACACTCAAGGCTGAAATTTTGTGGGTTTTGCAAACGGTTAGCCGACATCACTCCTGTATGTCCAACGAAGACGTAAGCGCTGTGTGCCCTTCATGTTGTTAAATATGCACTGACTATTTGCGCTGTTGCTCAAATACAGATGTGTTATGTTAAACTGCGTGTAGTTGATTTCATATTTTTGCTGTCGGTAATGGTTTTTTTTTTCTTTCTTTGAGGTCTTAAAAAGGTCTTAAGTCATTAAATTTATAGATCAGAAATGTGCAGATACCCTGTTTGTTGTTTTGTTGGTTTGTTAAATCAGATTTTAATTAATGCTACCTTTCCTGAAGGAATCAGAGAGTGAAGTAGAAGACAGTCTGGATGATCTGGAGAAGCACCTGCGGGAGAAAGCTCTGCGCTCCATGAGGAAAGCCCAGATGTCTCCATCCCAGTCTTGAGAATTCTCTCTCTCTCTCTCTCTCTCTTTCTCGTTTTTTTTTTTTTTTCTTTTGACATTTTTGTTCGGCTTTAGAATGTACAAATTGTTCAGAGTTGGCCCCTGATGCCAGTCTGGTGGTAATTTTATTTTTTTGATGCAGTTTGTGTTGAATTTCGCAGCATGATGTTTTTCTCCACCCACTGAAATGACACACAAAAAAATCAACAACTTTTTTCCTCTCCTTCCTCAACTGATAAACACTGAGACTCAGTTAGTGTGTAGATTTCCATCATCCAGTGTTTTTTATATACAGT
>JAOVVF010000002.1:23671361-23692563 GCA_028565595.1 Duopalatinus emarginatus
TATATTTTGGTTAGGGGCAGATCTGTGTGTTTGTCCACCCTCATGTGTGCATGATCCATGCAGTGAAAACCACACACACACACACACTGTGCAAAAGAGAGGACACGCTGCTTCACATCCTGATGTTTGTAACTTTTACGTTTCAAGTCATTGAACTGTTTCATGATTTCTGGCTTTGAAAAAGTCGCATTAAATGAAAGGATAAACGTGCGCTGTGTCCCATGTGATCTTTTACTGTGTCTCTGTCACACAAACCATACACCAAACACCCGTCTTTATACTCTCCAGCCTTCGTCCAGTTCACCTGTTCTACATGTCAGAGTTTAAAACTGAGGGTTACCTTATTCCACAAATGACGCAAAATACATTATAATCCGATGATTTTAGCTTTCTGTGTGTGATTCTACACACACACAGGACTCCTGCATTAAACCCATCCATACAGTACACACAAGTGAATAGACACTATCCGTGGCACCTGGGGGACATTTAGGCCTTGCTCAAGGGAACTTGAGTCTTGTCTTGTCTGTACAGAGGATGGAACTGGCAACATTCAGTGTCATAAAAAACTGGTACAGTCTGGTGGTGTCTCTATAATGGTGTGGGGTTTGTTTATCAGATATTCCACTGGACCCCTGGGACACCTCCAGACGTCTCTTAACATGAACACTGATGAGTTCCACCTGTTCATGTTCTGTATTCATTCTGACGGGTTTGTCCTCTTCTAACAGGACAATGGAGCACCACACACATCTAGAGAGACCAGATTATAGTTAGAGAAACACTCACCTGAGTTTGGTGATTAGTCATTCAAACCTAAATCACCAGATCTCAACGTTATTGAACACGTCTGGGACGTCATGTGATGCACTGTGGAACTCAGAAATCCTCCACCTCAGAATACAACAGAATTGTGGAGCGTTCTGGAGGAAGTCTGGGGTTTATTACATACAGAAGATTTCTGTTTCTGTTTAAGTTTGTGGAGTCCACGTTCTGTGGGGAACCAACCATGTATTAGACTGACTCAATTATTTAGTTTTAACAAATTATTTTATCAGTTGATCAGGGCTCACCGATGTGTGTGGGAGTTGAAGGTGAAACGGTCTTGTTTCAGTTTTAGCGAAAATGGCTACAAGTGTTTTGTTTTGTTTTTTTTTGTTTTTTTAAAGGCAAGAATGTTTAATTTTACCAAAACAAAACAAACAGCAGTGCAGTGAAAGACTCTAAACAATCAATATAATACTGAAAAGTAATAAATACACCATCCTCCATGTTTTTATTTTACAACAAAGCACATGAACAAGGCAGGATGTCGGATTTTCTAGAATGACTAGAATGTCAAGGCAACATCAGCCGAGAGCCAAATGGAAATAAAAAGTCAGTTTTTGGATGAAAATAAACCAGAAAAGTCTTATGTAAGTTATTTTTTAAATAAAATTGATTATATTGTACATTACCAGAGAATTCTTCTGCCGTGTTATTATCAGTATTATCAGTATTATGTCAGGGTGCAGAGTTTTATTACAGTGGTCTTTGGTCACACTGCTGTTTTCACACAAAATGGTTCAAGGGTTATGTGTAAATCTTGGGTTTGTCTCCTTTTATTACATACACACCCTTTAAAAGTGGTACAGCCTTTAAAATGTGCATCTTCACATACTAGATCACTGAAGCTTAAAAATGTACAGATTTAAAGTCATTTTTTCTCATTTGGATGTTATAATGGGTGTTTAATGTCAGTTTTTGCATTTTGTATCAAACATTTTTTAAACTATTGCACTAAAACTATCAAATGTTACAGAAAATCTAAAGGTAAAGGTTGTTTCCTATTTCCTGAAGGTTCTGTGCTGACGATCAAACCACATTAATAAAATTCTTTGTCTTCCTAAAAGGTTTAAAACTTAATTTACAAACAACTTTGGTGTGAAAATGATCAGATCTGTTCAATGTCATACTGTCCGTTTCAACAACCATCCCCAATACAAGTCAACATTCAAGTCAGTAATTCCTTAGTCTGCATTTAAACAAATCAGTAGACTGATCGTTATTAAAATGATGATGAATCCCAGCAGTAATGTGTTCATGACAGATGGTACAGTGTGAATCATTACAGTACAGAACAGTGTAGAAATGTACAGATACGTTAACAACAACACTGGGACATTATCAGGAATTTCTAAAAGTCATGAATGTATGTGTATCTGGACTGATCTCTCTGGTCCTGTAGTTTCTTCCCAGACAGATTTTAAAAATCAGACATTGAATTTGGAGGCTGCTCGAATCCTGTGTTCTACATAATCACGTTTGTCATTGGTAATAACCGTCACGTGTCCTTACTTCACTACTAACTGACTCTACTTGGGGCGATAAACAAAGTGCCCTTTAGGCGTCAGATTCGAGGATGCTGATTGGCTAAATTTGTGCTGCTATGTGAGTATTTTTGTCTCAGCACTGGTTTGCAATTGGCTGTGCCTCTGTTGTCACTGGGTGATGTTTCAATGCTAACTGTTGCTCAGACAAAATACGCACATAGCCATGTAAATGAACAGAAAGCTAATTTTGCCCTTCAATATATTTATATTTGTAACATACTCATACTTTCCATAAGTAGTAATGAATTATATTTTTAAAAAATTACATAGTAAACAAATATATACCATGATTTGACAAGTGAGAGTGCTCTGTAGCGCCCTCTATTGTTATTTCCCTACAGTGGCAGGGAAAAACTCCCTGAGATGACAAGAGGAAGAAACCTTGAGAGGAACCAGACATAAAATGGAAATCTAGACTCATCTGGGTGACACGGACAGTGAGATTAAAAATAATCCCTTCTATAACTGTGTGTTATATAGTACAAACTGGGAAATTCATCACAGTTTTTACATGAATCATGGTGATTGTTGTCCATGTGGTTTGTCCTCAGCAGCAATGAGTGATAAGACTCTAAACACAGAGAATTAGGAATTGTGGCTGTTGGTATCTCCTGGTGCTTTAGGTGTAGCATGTGTAGTGGTGAACAGAGGCATAAGTACTGTTTCTTTACTACTGTATGTATTTTCAATACAGAGCGTCTCAAAAGGACATTTAGTGACTTGGTCATATTTATTATTAAATAAGTGATATAGGCTTGGGTTTGTCATCACGCTGGAAATTTATCACAACTTACATAGGATACACTAGTAATCTGAAGCCCCTGCTTGCCTGAGAGATAAGATAACTGTGTGTGTGTGTGTGTGTGTGTGTGTGTGTGTGTGTTCAGGTCTCCTTGGTGTCTTCCAGGAAACCATACATACCCTTAGCAAGATTATCTGCAGCAGCCAGGACAGACAACGTGATTAAACCTTATTGTATATCTGAAAAAAAAGAAAAAAAAAAATCACAGTTTTTTTCAATCTCCTGCTTGATGTCAAGTCGAATTCTGGATCCTGATTGGTCAGAAGGTGTTGATTAATTAAACAGCAGCTCTGATAGTCGTGCGTCTGCAAATTTTTATATTAATGAGGTTGTTTTAATACAGTGTCGAGATTAATCTCATAATTATTAAATATAAAAAGATCAAAACACACTTTCAGTCACTGTAGTGCGCACACATTTCTGATTCTGATATCTCCCTTTCCTTTTTTTGTGATCTTCAAACTTTAACAGACTGTCTGCACTTACATTCCCATCAACTGCCCTGAGCATAGAGCAGTACACCTTCTGCCCCTATAGTTCTCTTTGTTGCAGTTACACTTTGTGGCCACTAGGGGATAGGCAATAAAAACTCCAAAGAATTGATGTATTAATGACAACATTTGTTGAACAGGAATTGTATAAATCTCGTATACCTTTCAGCCTGAACTTGAAATGAGCTGTAGCTGAACTTAAACACCTATTGTTTTCAAAAATTTGTGGATTTCAGACCAATGACTAAATATAAATGGACAACATGGCATTCTTTTCCATTTTGCATTTTTGTAACCCTTTCAGTCTTGACATGGGCCTCAGTAGCTACTTGGTAAACACTGGCATCATAGTCTGTGTAGTCAGTACTGCTGGATGTGAAGGTGGTTCACCTGGGAGCGTATCTATGTTCGTAGGGTCCGAGTACCTTACTCTTACCCTTACCCTTACCCTTACCCTTAGCCTAACCCCAGGATCCTAGGACAGCATATACATAGAAGTGAGAAACATAGTACTCTGAGAACATCTGAATGACCCCTGGTAGGCTCTCACGCACCCATATTAGTGACGGACATCTATATGAATCCACGCGCTGTGCAGAGATTCAATTAGAAAGTTTGTACGCATTTGTGACTACTCGACTACCATGTACAAAACGACCACTAACCTCATTAACCACGCCCCTTTCCTTTTAGCGTCTAAACATTGAGGGAAGATATCAGGGTCAGGTGAACTTGTTTACATGACATAACACAATTCCCAACACTATTTTCTGTTGAGTTCTGTTGAGTAACGTCAAATGAAAGATTGTCATTTGTCCCATAGGAATGAAATAGGCAGAGTTATAATTATATCGCAGCCAAACACTAGAGGGGCTCAAATATATTCAGACTTTACGCTAGAATCAATGTTGGGTGTTGACTGATACAGTATACAGCGGCGGATTCGGCATTCCTGGGGCCCCAAGCAAAACTATCTCCGAGGGCCCTTAGAAAGAATGCGGTTTTCATTAGCTAGTACAATTTTTATCTTTGCGGTAGTCAGAATTGAACCATACTGGTTTTGGTTTTAGCAAAAGAAAGAAAGAGAGAGAGAGAGAGAGAGAGAGAGAGAGAGAGAGAGAGAGAGAATTGTTATTGTTATTGTTGTTGTAAATTTTGTCCATTTCTGTTGTTATTGTTTTGTTTTGTACCCCAGCTTTGGGCAATACGAATGTAATATTTGTCATGCCAATAAAGCTTCTTTGAATTTAATTAAATTGAAACTGAGAGGGCGTGAGGAAGGGGGCGTCATTTGTCCCGTATGGCTTTCCACAGAGCAGGGATCCACCAGCGCTCCACCTCAAGTATGTATAGTCCCGCCTACTCCCTTTTGTTCACCCCGCTCGGTGACGTCACGTCTTTAAATATTCCCGTTGCTTTTCCCGTCCACATCCCCATCCACAGTCATCACCCCGCCCTCCGGTCTCTCTCTCCCTCACACGCACACACACACACACACACACACACTCAGACACGGTGAGAGCTACTGTAACTGCAGCCAGCGATGCCGAACTGATCCGTACTCCTGAAGAAGAATATATATATATATATCATTTATATATAAAGAGTCTGGAATAAGCGGGTGGGTTTAATTCCTCAGAGAGACAGAGACGGACTGTTAGCTAACAGGCTAACATTAACATTACTGAGGAAAGTTTGCGCGAGGACCACCGTCTTGTGCGCGCGCGCGTGTTCGTGTGTGTGTGTGTGGCTCTTTTATTGAACCGAATCTGAGGCGGAAAGTTCGGGAATGTCTCTGTCGGTACCGCAGAACGGACAGGGCGATAACGAGCCCGTTATCGAGCTTTTTGTCAAGGTAAGTCATATAAATTTGTTTATTTATTTATTAGCTTCAGGATCCTGAGGTGATGTGGAGAAAAAAAAGCTGCAGCGCGCGAGCGAAAACCGTTAATCCTCAGAATTTCAATTTACACCATTAAAAGTGTGTAAACTAAAGCTAAACATGCTAATAACACATAAAACACACACATTTTAGTCAGACTTGGTGATAAAACAGGGATTATGGTTATTATTATTATTATTATTATTATTATTTATTATTAATGTTGGTGCCTTGTTAACGGGTTTCTTCCAGAGAGTCCCGATACCGAATAAACACATCATCACGATACACTTAATACGATATTAAATAAGATTAAATAAACATATATTGCCATGTATGTTATATTTAGTGAATTAAAACGGTTTAAGGACAAGATACAGTGTATTAAACCGTCTACTTTTGTTTCCAGCAGTGAATGAAAGACCTAGTAGCACAAATGTGTGTGTGTGTGTAGTGTCATATTTGTGTGGTTCATTTATATTAAAAACTTTAATACGGTTTGATCTCAAATTTAAAAAAAGAGGTCTCCAGTGTTTCCAAAAAAAGTTTTGTGGATGTTCTCCTAAGTTAAAAGGATGAAATGAGGTTTATGAGGTTTTGTTATCATTGGCAGTTTGCTGTAGTACAAGAGGAATAAAACACTTCAGCATGATAACAGTGCTTCCGATCGTTTATCTAAAAACAGAGTTGTGTTATTGAGCTTCACAATAAATGTTTTGGGAAAAACCTAGCTAACGTTTGGAAAGCTTTAAAGTAAAATGTTATTATCATAAATTATAATAAAGTACCAAAAAATAAGTAACGGGTGGAGCGACTGTCCTTTCCTGGTAGTGCACTGTCATTCCCATTTAAAGTTGGTTTTCCGAAATTGCTGGTATTAAACTGGGATAAAGTACAACCTCGGAAAGAGGACACAGTGGTGGTTGAAAAAAGTTTCCACCCGATGATGTTTGAAGGAAAGATTGAGACCTTTCTCTCTCTCTCTTTCTCTTTCTCTCTCTCTCTCTCTCTCTCTCACTCTCACTGTGTGCAGCTTTTGGTCTTTGTCTTTCTAGAAGCACAGCGTTTTGGAAGAGAGCGGGAAAATGGCTAGGAGAAAAGGGGAAGGGATGAGAGAGGGGCGCTCAGTGGGAGGGTAAAGGGGGGGAACGGTGTGGTGAAAGTGTGTGTGGGGGGGTGGTAACGGGAAGAAGACTGAATTCACTCAGTTACATAAAATCTGAAAACAATCAAAAGAAAATGATTTCAAGGAGCTTTTGTTTTGTTTGAGTAAATCTCACAGATTTTTCATGATTCCCCCGAACACACGAAACAACCCACTCATTATGATTTTTTTTTTTTCATAGTACACCTCCAAAGGCTATAAATTTCCGCCTCGCCCTTGTACAGGGTGGTATCTTTTCTTCTCTCTCACTCCAGCCTCCTCCCACGTGAGGCCTGTTGGGAGTTGGAAGTATTTTTGTTGATTCCAGGACTGTGCTCTGTCTGCATGAACCGGGATTAGTGTTCCTAGAATCTGTTGGCGTCCGTATTCCAGCAGAAAGGTCGTAGGAGTGAATGTGTCAGTCCTCCAAGGGGACGGATTTAATCTTCGGTCTTTTCTCTGTTTAGGATTTTATTCACATTTGTTTATGGAAAAATAAACACTATCTCCAGGGACGCACCGATCCCACACTAGAGCTGTGTTTAATACCTATTACTGTATGCGTCTCTGAGTTTCTGAACAAAACAAGTAACATGTGTTGGAGAAAGTCTGGTCTTGTGGTGGTGTTAATCAATGTTAATCAGAGTTATTGTAAATCCAGCGTAAGCCTCAGCACTGCAGATCGAATCCTCAGCGTAGTCCTCAGGTTTACTCCTGGATCATGGTCAGAGACACACTCAGGTCATCACACATTCTTTAGACGTGAAGTGAGATCGGAGGACCGTGTAACTTGTATGGTTATCATTTTAGCTCCTGAACAAATAAAATGTCAAAAAACTAATTCCTTAGTGACACTAATCATGCTGTCTTGTTGGGCAGGTCTGTTGTTCCCTACACATACAGTAGCAGCGAAGTAAAACATGTACATGTGATTCACAGAAAACGTGTTCTGGTTACCCCCTACCCCAGACTCCATGAGCGACTCACTGAATTACATAGAATTTACTATAGACCATGATCCTGAACAGCGACTTACACTACGTTTTCTCTGTCAGTCTGTTATAGAGTTCAGCCATGATTTCTTTAGGTCTCATACAGTGCAGCAAAACATTAAAAAGACAGTTGCACGATTTACACTTATAGTAACAAGACTGGTTGCTTCTGCCAGGAGGTTTTGATCTCTGTATCTAAAGTGCGGAATAAGAGTGATGTTTTACTGTTCAGATGTGTGTACGTATGAATATTTATAATATATTATATATATATACCCCACCACTTTTAAAAAATGACTGTAATATTGTGTTGATAGATGTTGAATACGAGTGTTATTGTGCGCCGCATTGTTCAGTTTGGGGGGTTGCGTTTGCTCTGAGCCTCTGTGGGAATGATTTCCCCATCCTTTGTCTTTCTTCTTTCCTTTCATGCCTGTTTTTTAATCTCTTCATGCTCAGAAAGGAAGTTCACACGTATGCAGAGTGTGTGTGTGTGTGTGTGTGTGTGTGTGTGTGTGTGTGTGGAAGGATGGATGTTTTAGATCTCAGCTGTATCGCTTACAGAGGCGGAAGTCTCTCTGCGATGCAGCGTATTACCCCGGTGTTGGCGTCGAAGAGGAATTTTACAGCGCGTCTTCATTCTGCTGAGCGGATTTTAGAGGTCATCCGTGGGCAGGTTCTAGCTTTTTCTCGCCAAAGCCACGCTGCTACACTGATCCGTTCCGCAGCCTGGTCTCCTGCCCCGTTCAGCAGCACAGACTATTCCTGATCTCCAGTGTAATTATTATTACAAACAAAAAAAACCCTGCATGTTGTTCAAGCAGAGCTTTGTGAGTTGTGCACCACACCCTATCTCCCTCCCAATCCCACTATTTGTTTTATTATTATTTTTTATCCCGTTCTGTGTACAGAGTATACCGGTTTTGTGTTTACATACTAGGGCGAGCGGTGATCACAGCTCCCTCTTTTTTTCTCTTTTACACGTGGACACGTCCGTCAGGAGTCTACCGCAGGTTTTCTTTTGTTCCCGCTGCAGTTTCTGGTTGTCACGGAAACCACACACACCCCTACAGGGACGAGACAGGACGGTGTTGCAGTGCCTGTATTTTTACAGCCGTTCCCGTTATCTTGTTCAGTTCGAGGCGAGGTTGCACAAGGAGGTGTATCGGTTTGTTCAGTCAGGGTCAGATCGATAACGCTGCGTGAAATATGCAAGAGACATCCCTCAGACACTCACGTCAGCGTCAGTATGTGTAGGTAAACGGTGTCTGTATTACTAAAATACGATTCAAATTAGACCTGGAGTATGTGACACCAAACCACAATGTGGCTTCAGTACAGAGTTACAACTGGTTTTTGTTTTGGTTTGGTTTTTTTCTTTGTGATGTCCTTTTGCGCATGTTTGTAGATAACACAGTGCCAGAAATTACGTCAGGACGTCTAAGACAACTAAGCAGCTTTACAGAATGTCTAGCACAATGCTAAACCAGTAGCACTTAGCTTCTCCATACCAGTTAACAACAGTCAAGTGCAGCTCCAAAGAGCGATAAATAGGAGGGATAATAATGGAATTTGACAACCACAGTGATCAATGCAAGATATTTATTATGGGTCCAAACATTGTTTAAGACGCAAAACGCGGCCAGTACTCCATTTGTGTCTGTTTTGTGGTGTTCATTCTTGCCTTCTGACTGGGAGTCAAAGTCATGGCCGCCAAGTGGGAACTTGTCTGTCTCATAAACCAAATATCACAGGTTCAGTCCTCATTCCTACCTTAATTTGCCATAATTTGTTGGGGGCAGCCGTGGGCTTGTGGGTAAGAAACCAGACTTGTGACAAGAAGGTTGTTGGTTTGAGCGTCTTAAGTGCCCTTGAGCAAGGCACCTAATCCCCAACTGTTCCCTGGTCATTGTGGATACGATTTAATTTAACAACAAATCAGCCAATAGAAGGACAGCAAAGGCAAACACCAAAACACCAAACGGCTACAGAAAAAAAGTTTTACTTCAGTCCACCTTCCTCTTTTTAATTTTTTTTTATACAGGATCTTGAACACAGGGAGCACGTTAGCTATCAAAAAGTCAGTGTTATAAGATTTTAATGAGTGGTGTTGTGGTTATATACACTGAAGTCAGTGAACACCACACTTCCTTCAGAACTGTCCACAATTCTGATATCTGGTGATTTAGGTGTGAATGACTAAACCCCAAACTCAGATGAGTGTTCCTTTAACCAATTTAGTGTCTCTAGATGTGTGTGGTGGTGCATTGTCCTGTTAGAAGAGGACAAACCCATCAGAATGAATGCAGGACATGGACAGCTGTAACTCTGAGTACATGACGATATGTATTTCATAATCCCGCTGTGTGTCACTTTGAACCGAAGGCTTTATTGTTTTATAATCTCTCAGATGCGCATTTAACCTCACCAGGTCGCGCCTGACTTTAGGAGGAGCTCAATTGAAAAGCTTTTGTAAAAAAAAAAAAAAGTTTTAATGTCATAATTTTAATGACACAGATCAGAATTTTACTTCCATCCGAATAAAGGTCACCTTTTTACAGCAAGTTGCGACTGTTTTGGAGATACAAGACGTGTTTGTTTGCAAAACGACAGCAAAGAGCAGCACGGGCGTTTCCTGAGGACGATCCCAGATACCCGGTGCATCGCCATAGCAACCCCTGTGTTTACCTCGCCAAAGGGTCGAGTCTGAACGCCCGAGAGCTGTTTGTTGATCCATAACCTCAGCTCTGTTTGCATCAGCTCTTCGGTTTAATTATTCGTTGGAGTCACAGGACCAACTCGTGCTGAATGAGGCGGGATCTGTGTAAAGAGATGAATCATTTGACATGGTCATTGTGAGAGCCATAAAGTGTAAAGTTTTCTTTTCTGATGTAGTACGTCATCTGGGGAATTTTGTTTCAGTCCAGTATTTGGGCGTATCATCGAAAATGATTTGATTTTTTAGCAATGATTCGAAATTTGACAATACCACTGAATCTGATGGGATACGATTTGATTCTTTTAGATGTGATTCAATATTTGACAGTCGCACTGAATCTGATATGATACGATTCATAATTTAACTACACTACTGAATCTGATGCGGTTTGATTCTTTAGGTAACTGTTTGATGCCACTGAATCCGGTATGATCTGATACTTTAGCAATGATTCAATATTTGACAATACCACAGAATATGATACGATTCAGTTCTTTGCAATGAGTCAACAAGTCCACTAACTGTTATATGATATGATTAGATTATTTAGGTAAAGATTCACTATCTGACAATACCACTGAATTGAGCACAATACGACGCTTCACCAAGGTCTCTGATCTGATATCTAATGCGATATGATTTAATTCAGTAGATCATGATTCACTATTTGACAGTACCACTGTATCTGATGCTATTCAATTCTTTGGGGTGGCGATACCACTGAATCTGATACAATATGACGGGCTTCTTTGCAGTGATTCACTATTTAACAGTACTACTGAGTCAGGTAATATGCGAGTCGATTGATAAGGCAGTGATTCCTGAAACACAGCCAGAGAGATCTGTGGATCATCAGGATTCCTAACACTGCAGTAGACTAAAGCGCTGGCTCAGCAGTTTTTCCTCTAACACACACACACACACACACAGTAGATGGTATGCAGTATTATATATAAGATAGTTGCAACTGCTTGTCCTCTTTCAGCCTGTTCTCTTTTTATAAGAGCAGATGAAGTGGGCGTGGCCAGGCGACAAAAAAAGGCCAATGCAAATGACAGTCAAAGTACAAGACAAACATCCAACGTTCTAAGCCATGTAAGGAGACAAGATGACAGCCGTGCGAATTCAGGGTCAGGACAGCAAGTCCTGTGTCTATTCCACATGAACAAAATGTGACGGATCAGCAGACGAGCAGCTGAAGAGGCAGATTTTCCTCAACGCTGCTCTCTCATAAAACTCCTCAAGAGGCCTCCCGGTGTTAATTATTGTCCCTGGTTTAAGAAGGGAGAGGGTATGTGTGTGTGTGTGTGTTTCTGTGTTATACCACATAGAACAAGCCTAAACTCTTTATAAAGACAAAGTTTCCAACTGCTGATAGACGTTCACTTGTTGTCATTTTTTCCCTCAGACGCTCCAACATCCCTTGGAATGTTTACCTTCTTTTGTACACTGTCTGGTCTTTGTCAGTCAGATCCGAGTCATGCAGCCTCTGACACACTCGTGATATATAGAAGTATGTTTAAAAATACACACCCACGTCAGCTTCCAGCTCTGGTCATCTAGCCTCACACCTGTCTGGGTGAATATCTGAAATGCTTCTTGAATTCTCAGCTTGTGTGTGTGTGTGGAAAAGGGTGGACAATACTACCAGAATGTCATATCGTAATGCTTACCATAATATTGTCAGGATATTTCTATAGATTGAGATAAAAATCTAAATAAGGTCACATACCTCAAATGTCTCCTGATGTAGTAGGTCATCTGGGGACTTTTCATGTACTACATATTCAGACTTCACTTTGGGGGAAGCCATAGGCTTCTGGTTAAGGAACCCCACCATAGGACCAGAAGGTCCCCGGTTTGAGCTCCACAACTGACTCGACTGAAGTGCTGCTGTGCAAGGCACCTAAACCCCAAATGTTCCCCTGGGGTCTGTGGTTAGGGGCTGCCTACCACTCTAGGCACATGTGCTCACTGCCCCTAGTGTTCTCTATTGTGTATATGTGTGCTTCACTGCACGGAAGGGTCAAATGCAGAGGTTGGTTCAACTTCACAGTGGTCAAAAGAATACTTTATTTTCACTCACACAATTACTTCTGCTTATACTACTGCTTTCACTTACTGTTCCGATGTGATGTATGGACGTACATGATTTCAGATACATCACAACATGGAATGTTCCTGGAATTTCTGTCTATGGTAAATAATGTAACGAAAGGCATATCTGACACTGAGCCCTCACGGTTTGGAGGATAAAGATGTAGAATCACTAGTCACTGTCCTCATCAGACTGGTTCAGCTTGTCTCTTTTGTTTAATAACAATATTTTGTGCCCACATGTTTCATTCTGACTCGAGTCTGCACTCTGGACACGCTTGCGTTCACATAGAAGGTTTCTTTACAAACCATGGCTCAGTTGAACAATTCCGTTCATCATGCAGATTTTCAAAGCGGCGGATGCTCCATTAGGTAAATATGTTCGCAGTTTCTTGTTACTTTGTCAAGTTAACCGTAACCATTTCTTAAGGAGCGCAGAAGTAGAAACTGGAAGTAATGTGACAAGACGACGCAATTAGGTTACTAGGCATGTGGCCTCGAGCTCAGTTAGCTTGAAGCGAAATCACAGATTTTTTTAAATAGTATGAGGGATGAAATCTGTGGGCCACTCCCAGGCTCCAAAACAGCATAAACCCTTAACCTTAAAAAAAGCTATTAAAACGTCCTGTATCACATGTTGATGATGAAGATCAGATACACTGTGTTTTGACCTTTGTCTATAATTTTGGGCAGATTTTCAAGGAATGTGGTGTTTGTTTTCTCTCTCTCTCTCTCTCTCTCTCTCTCTCTTTCTCTCTCTCTTACACACACACACTCAGGAAATTCACCACTAATGAGGCATTTCTTGTGAAGTCAATGACAGGAAATGAGTCAAAATGGAAATGAGTCTAAAACCAGAAAGATGGATTGAATGAGATGAGAGGAGGGATAAAAGGATGGAGAGAGATTGTTAGACAGTGTAGAGATAAAGGGAATGAGGCGATACTGCAGTAATATCATATTGCAATATTTCTACATCTTGTTCATCTTGAGCATCAGTAGGTTCAGAGATTTCTGGGCATCAGTGATCTTTTATGACATGCATTGTGTATATAAGGCCACGCCCTCGTACCTTTTGTAGACCAAAGGCAGAGTATAAGGAATACAGAAGGATAGAAATGCCTCTCCACACTACTAATATACATATTCATAGACAGCCTAGTGCTCTGTGGTGTCATCCATGATGTCATGTGCAAATATAACATGTCACCCTGGCCGCCACACGACTGTGTGCCCTTAAGCAAGGCACCTAATTCGCCCCAACAGCTCTGTGGGCACTGTGGTTTGGGGCTGCCCCCTGTTCTGGGCAAGTATGTTCACAGCCCTTTAGTGTTTACTAGTGTGTGTGTTTCACTGCACAGATGGGTTACATGCAAAGGTCACATTCCTCTTTGTGCAAGCACAGTAGGCAAATAGTTCACTTTTACTTTTACTTTACCTCATCCACCTCTCACCCACACTTCATCCGCACAACAAGCCACCCCTCACCCATACCTTGCCCGCCTCATCTAGCCCTCTCCTCCACCTCAAGCCACCCCTTGCCTCCCCTCACCCACACCTGAAGTCAAACCCTGCCCCATACTTCACCTACACACTAAACAACAATGTCTGTCTCTCTGTCTCTGTCTCTCTCTCTCTCTTTGTCTGTCTCTCTCTTTGTCTGTCTCTCTCTCTCTCTCTGTCTGTCTGTCTGTCTGTCTCTCTCCCTCTCCCTCTCTCCCCATCTTAAGCACACCATCCCTCTTGGCTCTCTGTTAGTTTTAACAGTGCTGTGTTTGTTCAGCTGGATCGTAACAAATGTTCAGAGGAGGTGAAGTCACACGCCTCCGAACTGGACATGGATGGAAGCATGTATCTCTCTCTTTCTCTCCCTCTCCCTCAATTTAATTCAATTCAATTTAAGAAGCTTTATTGGCATGACTACTACTACTACTACTACTACTACTACTAATAATAATGGAATAAAGAAAATGAAAAAGAAAATGAAAAGAAATGGGAAATAGACTGTATATGTACAGTACAATTTAAAGACTTAGTGTCCCAGCCCTGCAGAGATCGGGCGGAGTCGGCCTCGTCTCTGTCTCTGTCCCGGTCTGTCGATCTATTTTCAGACCTGCATGTGAGCCTTCGCAGGTTTGTGTAGACTAAACACTGGGTAAATAAATACCGCCTACAGACACCGCTCTCTGTGTGTGTCTGTGTGTGTCAGTAAAGTCTACACAGATGAACCCCAGGGTATAACTGTGAGTAAACGACTGTACTAACTGTTGTAATCACAATGTCTGCTGATGTAATCACGGTAGTGTGTCACACAAGCAGGTTCGTACACACTGACGTTTCAAACACACACACAGGGTCACCCCCTCTCTCTCTCCCTCTTCCTCCCTCTCCCTCCCTCTCTCTCTCTCTCTCTCTCTCTCTCTCTCTCTCCTTTTTTGGGTAACATTGTGGTCTGGAGTCTCATTAGAAGTGTTTGCCAGTTAAAGAACTAAATTTAGTGCTCTACTACAGAAGGCTGGAAAGCCCCAAAACATACATGCACACGTGCACACACACACACACACACACACACACACACACACACACACACACACACACATGCACACGTACACACACACACACACACACTGCTTGAGTTAGGGGTAGGGGTTTTGCCAGCAATTTTTGGAGTGTGTCTGTTTGTGTGTGTGAGAGAGAAATGGACGCAATTGATAAATCACACCCTACATCCTTCACCCTGTATACTACATCCTACACCCTATACACTACATCTTATACCCTATACACTACACCCTACGTCCTACACCATATACACTACACCCTACGTCCTTCACCCTGTATACTACATCCTACACCCTATACACTACATCTTACACCATATACACTACACCCTACATCTTACACCCTATATACTACACCCTATCCACTTAATCTTACACCTTATCCACTAAATCTTATAGCCTATACACTACACCCTACATCCTTCACCCAGTATACTACATCTTACACCCTATACACCACACCCTACGTCCTACACCATGTACACTACACCCTACATCATTCACTCTGTATACTACTGCCTACATCCTATACACTACACCCTACACCCTATATACTACACCCTACATCTTTCACTCTGTATACTACCACCTACATCCTATACACTACAACCTATACTCAACACCCTACATCCTACACCCTGTACACCATCCCCTATATCCTTCTCCCTGTACACTACACCATACATTTTACATTCTGCACCCTATACATCACACTCTGCACACTACACACTGTACCATACACACTTGTCACGTCACACTATAGTAGATGTAAAGTAAAATAAAATAAAATATAATAATTATAAACTATTGTTTATCTGCAGCTGATTATAAACATCCAGCACTCAAAAGAAGGGTCTGTGTGTGTCTGTGTGTGTCTGTGTGTGTCTGTGTGTGTCTGTGTGTGTCTGTGTGTGTCTGTGTGTGTGTGCACAAATACTTAGAAGTGTCAGATACAGATGGATTGCTTTGTGTCTCTGTCCTTCTTTTTCTTTCTGTGTCTCTTTCACACACTCTCTCTTTCGGTCTCTCCATTCATGCTGTATACCCATAATGACGTGCACTGGATGAGCTCAGTTTCTGGTTTAGAGCGCACATACACACACACACACACACACACACACACACACACACACACACACACATATCTGTGAGAGTGGCATGACTCACCATCTCCGGTGGACAGCTGTGCTCATTAGGGTGGTTAACCTCGTTTGGGTAACTTTGTGTGTGTGTGTGTGTGTGTGTGTGTGTGTGTGAGGTGGGGATGTATCACACTGTTAAATCAGTGATAGTCACACATGTGAGAGGTGTGCGTGTGTGTGACTGTGTGTGTGACTTGTCACTGTCACATTGTCATTCGTATTTCTGAAATACTGCCTGGACATGTACATGTTATAAATAGTTTTGCATAAAGTAGGCGGAGTTAAGTGTAAACTCCTCCTGTTTAGTGTTACTCTGGCAACTTTTTCTTAGTGCTGTTTTCACCATATATGGAGTGAAGTGTTAAAGACCTGTCTGACAGTCTCTGTCGCTTTTTTTCTGTTTCTGCCTGTCTGTCTGTCCCAGTCTCTACTCAGGCCGCTCTGATCCATAAGGGATTTTATCTTCATTTCTAAACATGATACCAAGCTGAAAATTGGCACCCTGGCCCAGTTTTGTCCACTCTTTTAATAATGAATTTAACACTACTAAAATATTCATTTGAATCATTGATATCCCAGCTATAACTGGTAAAAAAAATCATCTCAAGTCAACTCCATCTTAGTTAACTCTCTCATGCAAAAACGTGTATTTTTGTATGGTTGTTTTAACCCTTCATTGGCTATGTAAGACCTGTATTGCCCTTGAAGTGTTGCAGTCATTCAAAGTTGATGATCTCTGTTAAAATAAAACTGGCAAGTTAATTATTGGACAAATTCCAATGTTTTTACTATTGCTACAAAAACAATATCCTGTCAGACAGCAATGTGGACAAAATGCAACACAATTTTAAATTTTTTCCAAGCACTTTGTTGTTATTGGTCTGTAAGTTTCCTCTGTTATGATATTGTTTCTGATTTTTATGTAAATAGTGACTGAGCTGAGATAGCTGAGATGTATCCTTCAACAGTGTTAAGTTTATTACTTATAGTAACTGTCCGGATAGTCAATTATCCACCTGTAGGTGGGGTTACGGCGGGGTCCTTTTTTGTTTTTTTTGTGACCATTTTTGCATGACTATAAATCTGACATCTTGTCTTCAATTGGGGTACTGCATTTGTTTATAGTATCTCCCCCAAATAACAATAATCCAGTACAGTCTTTGGTCCAGACATCTTGATAATCAAAATCCAAAAATTGGGTTCTCCACCAACCAAAACTGGATTTTGGCGGACTCATAACTTGCTGCTACTTAAACCGACCTTCATATTCTGAAAGATTGGACAGAACTGAGCCGGGGTACCAATGTTTAGCTTCGTATCATGTTAACAAATGAAGATATGACCCTTTAAAATCGCTTACGGATCATAGCGGCAAATTGCGAGTAAAAAGGAACGTGGCCTAAATGTAAAGATTACATAACTCCAGAAATAATGATTTCACCCCAAGATTTGGCGGGTATTCATTCCTCAAAGTCTGAGATGGTCACCTGGGAGCCTCTGGTTGATTTGGCATGGAACGAGCCCCCCCATATTTCTCTTTCTCTCTCCCCCCATCTCTCTCCCCCATCTCTCTCTTTCTCTCTACCCCATCTCTCTCTCTCTCCCCTATCTCGCTCTTTCTCTCTACCCCATCTCTCTCTCCCCCATCTCTCTCTCTTTCTCCGGTTCCCGTCTTTCTTTTCTTATATCTGAATAACTTGTTTTTCAGAGTGAGGTGTCAAACAAAAGGGTTCTGTGTTGCTGTGTTGATTTGTTGTGTGTTTGCAAAGAATACTCTTCCAGATGGCTCTGTTTGTGTGTGTGTGTGTGTGTGTGTGTGTGTGTGTGTGTGTGTGTGTGTGTGTGTGTGTGTGTGTCCAGAATGTTTAAATGTGGCAGATCTTTCTTTCTCTAGAAGAGGCTATTGAGGCACCAGATGCTTCCAGTGACAGACTGTGGAACCATGACTGTCTCAGACACACACGCACGCACGGACGCACGCACACGCATGCACAAACAATGAATAAATGCTTTACTCCACCCACTTCATGGTAAAAGTGGTGATGATGGAGTGAAAGTGGATGGTGTGTGATGATTTTGATGATGGTTATAATGATGGTAGTGATGATAAAGAAGGCGATAAAGATGATGCTGTTAAAGATGGTGATGTAAAAGGTGATGATGATGGTGGTGGTGATCATAATTAATGTGATGATGATGATAGTGATGGTAATGATTATGATGGTAAAGATGATAATTATGGTGATGAAGGTGCTGATGATGATGTTGAAGACAATGTTGGTGATGATGGTGATTGTGATGCTGAAGATGATGATAATGATAATGATGGTGGTGATAATGAAAGTGATTATAATGATGGTGATGATGATTATGATGGTGATGATGAAGGTGGTGATGGCGATGTTGGTAGTGGTTGCAGTAATGATGAAGATGGTGGTGATGAGTGGTCGTGGTGGTAGTGACAGTGAGACATGTTTCTCTCTGTAGTGAAGTGAGTCAGCAGGATACAACCAGGACACTTATATAAACAGTTCACACACTCAGCAGTGTGGATTATGACTTGGCAGGAAAGTAAGTGTGTGTGTGTGTGTGTGTGTGTGTGTGTGTGTGTGTGTGTGTGTGTGTGTGTGTGTGTGTGTGTGTGTGTGTGGATGCAGTCTCCTGTTACAGAGAAAATCTCGGCCGTGATTAAACCTAAACAAACTCATCACCAGGGTGTGATGGTTCTACATCACACTACTGCTACATTCTCTCTCTCTTTCCCTCCCTCTCTCTCTCTCTCTCTCTCTGTCTCTGTCTCCCTCTTTCTCTTTTACTCTGTCTGTCTGTCTTTCTTTTTCTTTTACACTCACTATGCCTCTCTTTCCATCTGTCTTCCGCTCTGACACTCTCTGTGTCTTGCTTTCTTACTCTCCGTCTCTCTCTCTCCATCTCTTGGTTTCTGTTTCTCTCATGTCTCACAGGAAATACATGGCCCTGTTTAAACCCAAACAAACTCATCAGTTTGACATTTCTGGAATGTTTTCTCAATCCTGTCTTCTTAGAGAGAGAGTGAGAGGGAGGGAGAGAGAGAGAGTGAGAGAGAGAGAGATGGATAGACAGACAGACAGGTAGAGGGAGAGAGTGACGGGTGAAGAGAGAGAGAAAGAGAAACAGCATGCAGTAAACTAATGCCGTGTGTTTATAAAATTACAACCGTCTTGGATTTGTTTTCACTTTTTATTTAAGCACTTGATGTTCCCAAGAGCTTACACACACACACACACACACACACACACACACACACACACACACACACGCACACAGCGAGAGAGAGACTGAGGAATTCAGTAAACCCCACCCTCTTTCTTCTTAATCGTTTCTCAGTAATATTAATATTGCAGGACGTTCGAGAGTCGTGTGTCAGACATAGAGTGAACATAGGAATGTGGCAATAAAACACACACACACAGAGGGAGGATTTAGGTTTGTTACAGACTTTATATTGAGTTTCTACAGTGTAAGGAATGTAAGTGCTGCAGGCAGGGACAAACACACACACACAGAGAGAGAGAGAGAAATGGTGAATCAGGAATTTATCAGCTATTTCCGATACCAGTGTGTGTGTGTGTGTGTGTGTGTGTGTGTGTGTTTTGCTGTATTAAATTTTCTCTCTTGAAGCACTTCAGGATGTCCAGGAAGGAGCTTCAATTTCCTTCTAGACAGATTTCATCTTTATCAGTTGCTGCAGTTGACGTTTTGAAAGTCAATACAGGTTCAGTTGATTGTCAGATTTTATACAGGGAGGACAAACCAGAGAGAAAAATAAGTAACTCAGACCGTCTCCTCCCAAATCACCTACATGATCAGTTATGGTTAATACAAACATCTCAGCAGTCAGACAACTTGTTTCACCAGATCTCTGTTTGGTTTGTGGGATGAGTTCGTTTTTTATTGTAGCTGGAATATCAGTGTTTAACTTAAAGGTTATTCCCAGGATGTGTAAGTGCCAAAGTGTATGGCAGGGTTAATCCCAAAGATTATGATTGGCTAATCCCAGAGTGTATGACACGGATAATCCTAGAGTATATGATGGTTTATTCCCACATTGTATAATGGGTTAATTCCAGTGTATGGTGGAGTTAATCCCAACACATATGACTGTGTTAATCCCAAAGTGTATGACTGTGCTAATCCCACAGCATATGACTGTGTTAATCCCTGAGTGTATAACTAATTCCAAATTATATGACTGTGCTAATCCCAAAGTATATGACAGTGTTAATCCCACAGCATATGACTGTGCTAATCCCAAAGTATTTGACTGTGTTAATTCCCCATTATATAACTGGGTTAATTCCTGAGTGTATGACTGTGCTAATCCCAAAATATATGACTGGGTTAATCCTAGAGTGTATGACTGGGTTAATCCCTGACTGTATGACTGGGTTAATCCCTGAGAGTAATACCTGCAGGTTGTATGACATCTGGATTATTATTAAAAAAGCTAATTGTATTCCTAATTAAGTGTGTGTGTATGTATGTGTGTGTGTGTGTTGCAGGCGGGCAGTGATGGAGAGAGCATAGGGAACTGTCCCTTCTCTCAGCGTCTCTTCATGATCCTCTGGCTGAAAGGTGTGGTGTTTAACGTCACCACCGTCGACCTGAAAAGGTACGATCACATTTTCCACCTAATGAACAATCCAGAGGCGAAACCCAGAGACTCAGTGGCATGACCTCATGCTCCTTATATAGTTCTAGAGATGTTTGTTGTCATGGAACATCCATGAAACACTTTAGTTCCTGTTCTTGTTTAAAAATATCACACAGATTGGAGTATTTGGCCACACTGTGGTACAGGGCCATTATATTACAGACGTCAACTTCTAATAATAGTAAAATGATGCATGAAGTGAGCCATGTGACAAAAGAAAGGCAGTGATTTTTTCCACTCGTTCACATTTTCATCTTTCTCTCTCTCTCTCTCTCTCTCTCTCTCTCTCTCTCTCTCTCTCTCTCTC
>JAOVVF010000002.1:23692663-23707532 GCA_028565595.1 Duopalatinus emarginatus
TCTCTCTCTCTCTCTCTCTCTCTCTCTCTCTCTCTCTCTCTCTCTCTCTCTCTCTCTCTCTCTCTGTCTCTCGCTCTTTCTCTCTCTCTCTCTCTCTCTCTCTCCCCCCGAGTGAGATTTCTGTACTACAGCAGACAGAACAGTCATTGTCCATGACGGAGAGCTTTACTGCTCCTTAGCCTAACAGTAGCTTCTCTATGCAGCACCAGTTCACGCAGGACTCACTTCATCTCAGACCCCTACCCACACACACCACATGCTGCCACTAGGGTGAGGGTGCTTCCTGCACTCATGCCAGAGATGTGAGATCATTTCCTGTTGTTGTACCCAGAAGACTGTTTGGAGCAGCGTGTTCCAGATTGGCAGGTCTTTTGGGACATTTCGTATTGAGCTCTAAAGAATGATTAGTCAGCTACACACCATGTGTAATAATGTCCAAACACCAAAGGTGCTACAACCCTGTGGTAAATTTAGGACTTTTCCTTTCATTTTATTTTTATTATCATCATTATTATTATTATTATTATTATTATTGTTCTTATATGGCCTTAAAACAGATCGTGCACACAGCGATAGAAGCTGTGTCCCAATTCAAGGGCTAAAACCTTTGAAGGGCATGGCCTATGACGGCATACCCTTTGAATGCTGCGTAGAACATGCAGAATATTCAACCTCACGATATGTTGTCTGGTAAACAATCTATCCATCTGATCCTTTGTTGCCATGGAAAGGGAGGACGCATTTCTAAGGAGCCTTTTAAAATGGGACAGCCTAATCGCACGGCTGTGACACAATCTGTCTTCAAATCCAGCCTTCGAAGGATTCAGGCCCTGAATTGGGACACAGCTAGGGACGCAAAACTTGGTCAATGGATACGATAGTTCAGCCTGCTGCTACTCAAGCAAGAGACTGGCTTTATGGTGGCACAAGATTAGATCCTTCATATACCTTGGCTCCGCCTACTAATGTCCTCTAATTTGCATAATATGCTAACCCAGATTTTCATAAACTAGTCTCAGGACAGTCATGTTGGTCCAGCTTCACACGTGTTGTTTGACAACTCAAGAGTAGAGACTTGTAGATTTTTCCTGTTTACTTAATCATAACAATAATAATAATAATAAATAGATAGATAATAAACAAGTTTAAAAAATATACGTTAAAATTAATAATAATTATAATAATAATTTCATACTTGTTTATGGCCAGTTGTTAGTTCTTTGTCCTGATCAGTGCTGCTGTATAATTTTTTTTTTTTTTTTTTTGAAGTTTGCAAATGTGCCCTGTTGCCCGAGGCGAGTTTTATTTGCATTCATTCTGATCTGTGCTTCAAACTCGACATGCGTATATGAGTTCCTACGAAAAAAAAATACAACATAAGAAAGATGTTTTCCATAAACCGGACTAAACTGGTCTGGACATATTCAATTTGTAACAAATCTGTGTGTGTGTGTGTGTGTGTGTGTGTGTGTGTGTGTTCACATTTATGCTGGGAGTGACGCTTGTTCCAGGGCAGCAAAACTGCTCTTTCATCTGAGTTTCATTATATGTAGCAAAAAGCCACCCACTCCACAGACACACCTGGAATACACACACACACACACACACACACACACACACACACACACACACACAGACACACAGTGGTACACGACAGTCAATTGTGTTGCAGCAGTTGGTTTCTGGAAACGGCCAGGCCACTGGTTATTGTTGTTCTCCAGATGAATCCTGACCTGCATGTGTTCGGCCCAAACAGAATGGAACAATCCATCTATTCAACACACACACACACACACACACAGGTTTTTAGATAAAATTGCTTCTGGAAATAAAAGCCAGACTGTTGTTCGTCCTTTCTAACTTTTTCTGACACTGAGCAAGAAATAATTAAATATACACCTGAGGATCCTGAGGAACCGAAGTCGACTACATGCCTTCCAATACAGATCAGATATGGTTCCACAGATCAGATTTATCCTCCGCATCCAGTATAAACCATGTCTAAATCCTGTTCTGGATCTGAAACATGTTAACGCCCGGTGTTTGTGTGTCCTGGCTGATGTGATGGTGACTGGACCAAGGTCAAGGACCAGGGAACACTTGTAGTATGAACACAAGTCTCAATGCAACAGATAACCTCTTAGACAGACAGTCCTTACTGCAACCATGGTGATGTTACTTTTGAAAACGTTTGGCAGATGAACAAAATAGATTGGACCAAAAATCTGATTTATATCAAAGTATAAGACCCAGTCATGACTTCTGTTTCTGTTGTTGATAAAATTTCACATCAGCTCCTATGTAGCACAGATTTGTTGTATTATTATTAGTATTAGCAGTAGTATTAGCAGTAGTATTAGCAGTAGTATTAGCTTATAGCTTGTTTTAGTGCAGGGGTCGGCAACCTTTAACACTCATTCAACACGCATTTTAGGGCCGGTTTCCACAGAAAAGAAAACACGGGAAGCTGCAAATACTTTTTGCCATCTGAAATAAAGATAACACTGTATATATTGGTTTTTTTTTTACCTTTACACTTTATATGAACAGCTATAGTGTGTTGCTTTTGAAATCCATGAAGTGCTAAATGAAAAATTACATTTTATTTATGTAATAAACACAGTCTGAACATTTTGAATTCTTAAAAAATAATAATTAAAAAAACACTTTGAAAAGTTGAAGGTCTCTTTCAAATAAATTGAAAAGATAAACTTAAATTATATATGCAGCAAACACCTACATATATCACATTCAGGCTTTCAGAGCATGTAGCAGAGCCGTGACCTGAATTTAAAAAATTAATTGGAATAAAGAGCACTATTACCCTGAACAATGAAAAATAAATGTTTGCAAAATATCTGCATGAATATTTATATTACCTGGTTAATGAGACTTCAGCTCCTGAACCTCTGCACACAGTGTCTGTAAATCAGGGCTGTAGGACGTCTTGATAAATGCACGCCGTTTTGGCGGCTTTCAGCGATATATTGTGCGATGGAAAAATAATAATATATAATTTTATTTTATTATTTCAAGACCACAATAATGTTACAATTTAGTTACAAAAAAAACTAACACAAATAAAACACACTTTAATTAAATACTTATAATTTATTTTCCCAAGCCATGCGGATGAAAGGATGAAAGAGCCGCGGGTTGCCGACCCCTGTGTTGGTGTTAGCGTAGCAAACAACATAAGGCTAATTTATAAAAGTCTCGGTGAAGGTGATGAGCAACGTGCACTTGGAGACAAATGACTTCTAATGGCTTGCCACTTGTCTATGTGTGTATGTGTGTGTGTTGACACTTCTCTGTGTGTGTGTGTGTGTGTGTGTGTGTGTGTGTGTGTGTGTGTGTGTGTGTGTGTGTGTGTGTGTGTGTGTGTGTTGTCAGGAAACCAGCAGATCTTCAAAACCTGGCTCCAGGGACGCACCCTCCTTTCATTACGTTTAACGGTGAAGTCAAGACCGACGTTAACAAAATCGAAGAGTTCCTGGAAGATGTTCTCAGTCCACCCAAGTGAGTGTGCTTGAGTGTGTGTTTGAGTGTGTGTGCATGTGCGTGCGTGTGTGTGTACATGAACACTCTACAACACTGTTTATTCACTCCACTGTGTTGTGGTTTTATACTCAGGTTCGCTAAGCTCGGAGCCAGACACCCCGAGTCCAACACAGCGGGGATGGACATCTTCGCCAAGTTCTCCGCCTACATCAAGAACTCTAAACCGGACGCCAACGAGGGTGAGAAAGGGTGTCATGTGATACACACTCGCATACACGCACACACCAGCATATGCTTGAATATGTAATGTGAGATTGATTGATTTACAGGAGCGTATCCTTGTTCACACACACACACACACACACACACACACACACACACACACACACACACACACACACACACAGAGAGTCTTCTGCGGTTGTTTGCTAATAGACACTGCAGCACCACTGCCTCCAGCTTCTCCTATGCATAATTTACATATCACACGGACGGGTACACACCCCATGCTTTACATGCCGCTCTGACACAAAGACTCGGAGGCTTCAGGAAACAAGCCCCAGAAAAAAAAAAACAATACAAATGGCTTCAGGGATTATCCAAAGTCATGCTGCTGTAATATCTGCCTTATTCTTAAACACAAAGTAACTGAAATTCACCCCCATAATTATCCTTGATTGTCTAATTAGTGAGATCTGAACTGGAAATGTTTACAAAATGTTCACAAAGACACCTGAGGATTGATTTTTATTATATTCGTTCTTTCTACTTTATTATACACACAATCAGCTGTAACATCAACAGCATAAACCACTGACAGGTGAAATGAATAACACTGATTCTCGTCACACATTACAGTGGCACCTGTCATGGGGTCAGATGTATTCGACAGCCAGTGAACAGGCGTGTCGGAAGCAGAAAAAATGGGCAAGAATGAGTTAGAATACTAGTGACTTTAACAAGGGCCAAATTGTGATGTCTAGACAAGTGGGTCAGATCATCTCCAAAACAGCAGGTCTACACAGTGGTTACTACCTAAAAAATGTCAAGAATCCCCAGGACTCACATGTGTGTAGGGGTGAAGATCATCTGGTTCGATCATGCAGACGAGCCACTGAAGGATCTGTTACTAATGTCTTGGTGTCCCAGATACCACAGACCACCTTCAGAGATCTTGTGTAGGTTAAGGTTCGACAGGTCAGAGCTGATTTGGGTGTTATGGCTAATCAGCGTGTCTGAGAAACAATAGGCAGAATAAAATTTTGCACTTGTTGTACTCTTGCGAACTCATGTGGCTGCTAAAGGAATTACAGTGTAATGTGTGTATAGGCATCAAACAGGTCTCACTGTTCATGTGAAATAGTGATCTGTAGTAGTACTAGTGAACATGGACGTGGAAAACATAATTAAATAATTGATATTCAGGCATATCCATTTTAACAATGTTGTCAGTGGTAGAGCACAAAAAAATCTCTTTTACAGAGATGTGTCATCACTGATGTGGTGAAGAATGAAGTCTCCAGTGTCAGGGCTTTGGAAAGATTTCTGACATGAGTTGACATATCATGCTCATTAATACAAAAATAAGTCATTAACATTGTGTGTGTGTGTGTGTGTGTGTGTGTGTGTGTGTGTGTGTGTGTGTGTGTGTGTGTGTGTGTGTGTGTTGAGCAGGTCTAGAGAGAGCTCTGCTGAAGACGCTGCAGAAGTTAGACGAGTATTTGCGCTCCCCCCTGCCCGACGAGATCGACCACAACAGCATGGAGGATGTTAAAGTGTCCAACCGCAAATTCCTGGACGGAGACGAGATGACGCTGGCTGACTGCAACCTGCTACCCAAACTGCACATCGTCAAGGTAACCGGGTCAAAACAACAACAACGAAAGCAGTTGTATTTTTATACAACGTGACCTCTGAGTCAAAATATGGTTGTGTAAATATAGAAGTGTAGATATAGAAGACATCTTAGAAGTCTCGGCAGAAATCTTAAACCTTTTTTCACGCACAATAATTTCATACTGGAGAAAAGAAGAAAAAAAACACAGCAGCAACAATTACACACATTCAATTTATTTACTTACTTACTTACTTATTTATTTATTTGAATGTGATGAAATCAAATGTATCCCTGAGCTTTCTTTCTGAGAACTGAGAACCGGTTTTTCTTTCATCTGTGTCTCCGTCACAGGTGGTGGCGAAAAAGTACAGAGGCTTCGAGATCCCTAAAGACATGACGGCTGTGTGGAAGTACCTGAGCAACGCATACTCTCGTGACGAGTTCACCAACACCTGCCCCAGCGACAAGGAGATCGAGATCGCTTACGCCGATGTGGCCAAGAGGCTCGTCAAATGAACGACCTTGTCCAAAAATCCCCCCTTTTCTTTTCATTTAATTTCTTTTTTTTTTTTTAAACCCAACACTGGGACTTCTTTATTTTCACATGGAAAAAACAACTACAGACTCTTATTTCTGTTTCTTTAGTGTATGATAACCCAGTGCATGACATATATATAAATTTATATATTTTTCTTCCTTATTTACACTTCTTAAAGATTCTAGGTTAAATCTGTCTGATTTTATTGAACCTTTTTTTACCACATGAGAAGTGCAAGTGTTAAGGAATTAACGAGTGTGTATTGGTACAGCGCAATATAGCATTCACAAACACACAGACATACACACAGACACCTCTTCCTGTAGCAGCAAAGGAGTGTGTATCCACCAGCTTGTTATGATTTAGGAAGATATTAACTTTTCTGAGCTTACACAGCGAGCGTTTCTGAAGCTTTCTCATTTCTCTGACAGAATCATAGTGTTGGAAGCTCCAGTGTTTATTTTTTGGGTTGTGTCTTTTTTTTTTTTTTTTTCTTTTTTTTTTTTTTAGTGCGATTCGTTAAGCACTGACTGTTTCAGACTCCGACATGAAGGTAAACCTTGAAAATTCTGTTTGTTTGTTTGTTTGTTTTTTCAGCAGATATTACTAACCTTTTCATGTAATCCCCGCCCACTTGCCACTTTTTTTCTCTCTTTTTTGACACCGCCAATCATTTCATTAATTTCAGGTTTGCTCGATCGTGCTTTAATCACAGATGAAAGAAAAGAAAAAAATAACAAAAAAAGAGGTTGTTAGTTTAGAAATGAATGCGAACATGATGATTGTGTTGACAAGGTGCCAAAACTTTTACCGACAAACTGAAGGTGACGAGAAGTCCCGCAAACACAATGGGATTTTTTTTGTTTATTTTTACGACCGATCTAACATCAGACTTTTGAGTTCTCTGACCTTTTTTTTTTTTTTTTTTTGTTTTGTTTTACATTTGAATGTAGCTGAACGAAGGCCTCACTCAGGTGCACAGGTTTTAATATGACACCTTCTCTGGCCTTAATCATTTTCCTACAGCGCTGTGTGTGACTCAGCTTTGTATTAAAGATAAAAAAAAAACAACAACAGACAAACAAATGATTGTACTTTAGAAAGAAAAGAAGGATGTTGGTAATTAGATTGTGCTCTAGAAGGACAAAATTACAGCTTTATTCTTTTTCTAATATTGGATGGATTTGAATTTTGGATTTTTTTTTTAGTAATTTGAAATAAAATGGTACAAAAGTCCATTTTGCCATAAATATTTTTCTTCTACTGACAAATGAATGAATGAATTTCACCGCAAAACAACCTGAGAATATTTTTACTAACCAGCTTCAGTGCAAACGGAAAGTCTGCTGTGTTTCCTGTGTGTGGGTTTGGATTTATAAAGCCATGATGTTGATCAGGATGTTGGATCTGATGTTTACACCACGTTCAGAAGAGAAAACGCCACAACACACCCTAACAGTGTAAATTTGATCTCTGCAGGGGAAAAAAAGCCATTTTATTTTAGTGCGAGACCCTGAAAAATGTAAAGGTGCAGTCTGTATATTTTTAAGTGCATTGTGCAACTCACTAATTCTTCTTCTACTACAGCTCGCAACTTCGACACAGGACAAACACAGAAATAATGAACCGGCATGTTAGAGAGAAGTGTGCTTGTATACAGTTTGTGAAAATGTTCATTTCTTCTGCTACACACTTTTTTTTTAAAGAGAGAGAGAGAGAGAGAAAGGTTCCCTTCTGCTTAAATGGGGATTTTATAAAAACTGTTTGTTAATTTGGTTAGTTTTCGAGCTACAACCATGAACATCCGTAATCTCAGAATCAAGACCCGTCACGTCAGTTTACAGACAAACTCTCACTCATCCTTTTCATTTTCACTCATTACACACTCTTTATTTCTATAGGGAGCAGACAGAGTGGGTGAAATCGGACTAAATTCAGGTTTTTCACTGAACATTTTTGTCTAAAATTCTTACACTATAAAACTCCATTTAAACTTTAAATAGTAGAGATCTTTGAGTTCTGAGAGTTAGTTTGACACGAGGCCATGCAGACTGCTCCATTCACATCAGTGTAAATTTGCCACTATAGAATTTAGATTTTCCTAAATGTTCATGTCAGACATTTTCTTCTTTGAAAGATTAGACAGGATTCAGAACAATCCCAAACTAATCTCAATCTAATCTAATCTGATCTAAGCAACAGGTCATTTTCCAGCTGTGAACATTTGTTCAGAAAAACCGGCTGAAACAAGGATGTTCTAAATGTCAGTGCGAGACAGTCCCAGTTAATCTACCAAATTCCAGCGTCTCCAACGTCTCACACAATAATATAAACACGAAAAAGGAAAATATGGAATAATAAAGCTGCACAATGTGTGAAATCTGGCTACACGGTTACTGGCCCAATTGTACCAATTTGGCAGCATATCACATAGGAGCAGTCTGCTCATCCAGTACTCCACCATGAACGCTACTCTATCCTTATATAGGCTATAGCTCCGCCCCCTTGGTTGTACCAAAAGTTTGGTTGCAACAAAAAATGAACTAATAAAAACAAAAGCCTATATGGTTTCAAAAAGGTTGCATTATTGTTCCCCTTAATTCAAATAAAAAACAAAAAGGGCATTTGAACACCATTTCTGTTTCTGTTTAAAAGCCTGTTTCCCCCTAAGCTCAGGCACAAATGGTACAGTCCTACTCTGATAAAAGGGTCGTCCCGTCATATTGCCTGTTTTTCAGTTTGTACAATGTGGTACAATTTAATTTAATTATATTATATTATTTATTTATTTTTATTACACAAATTAGACATTAGAGACAGAGTAACAATGTGGATGGTACAGTTAAATGTTAATAAACTTTAGCACTTTAATTTGCTCCTACATTCAGACTTAAAATATGTTTTTAATGTCCACATCACAGAATCAGCTCTGCGACAGTCAGGATCCAGCATTCATCTCTCTTGCGTGCACATACACACACACACATAAGGAGCAGGTGTGTTGACTTGCACTTAAACAGAACTTTTCTTTTCAACATTAAATCACTGTTTATTTACACACAGATCTTCTCTGAGTATTTCCAGATCTGTAATAATTGCTTCATGGATTCTGTAGGATCTCCAAAATGTTAAGATCATTATAAAATGGTGAAGCAGAGAAGCGTTTATATTTTACCTACGCCACTTAGTACATCTGACCCGTTGCTCTGATCCACCTCAGCTAAAATCAGACACACAAAAAAAGCAGGAAAATAAATAAAGGACGTGGGACGTGACAGACACGTTTGTGTTTGCTTTCACTTAAACTTAAGCCTCATGGACTTTTGACTCCATCCAGGTAGGAGCAGCTGGATCAGGTCCGACTCCACCCCATGGACAGAGGCAGACTAGTTCTTATAGATAAAATCAGCATTAAGTCCATTAGGCTCAGGCTTATACAGATTGGAGAAACTGGATCAGATTTTGCTCCACCCCTGGATTTTATCTCTAGCTTGGAATTAGCAAGATTAACAATGTTGGTGCCTCTGTGATGGAGAGAGCATTACACTGAACTCTCTCTCTCTCTCTCTCTCTCTGAAGATGTTTTGTACTATATGCACTGTGATCTAATGAAAAGAATGGATAGTGTGATTTGAGATGATCCTCATCCCGCACTGTAAGGAATTCTCATTCTCTGAACTGAATCATCTGCCATCTGGAGATCTGTTTAGGAGCCTTGCTTACTTGCACTTCATGGGATCGAATTAGCATTAGCCGTTAGCATTAGCCATTAACATTAGCTATTTGCTGTTAGCCTAAGTAATTAGTATTAACCTTTAGCTACTGCAATCACACTAATAAATAAAAATGTTATATAATAAACATACATTTTACATACATTTTTAACAGTTAACAGTAGCTTCATCATAACACCACGTGACTGATTAGTTTCACACTGACTACAAACATCTAAAGGAGGAGCTCAGGTTCTTCATGAAGATCATCCTGGGGCTTATAAATTTGAGGCAATATTTTTATTAAAAAATTTACAGAAGCGACCAATGACTCAGTTCAAATGCAGGTCAGATTCAACTCTGAAGCTTTTTAGCATTTTAGTGATTCGTTGTTAATCACTGAGTAAAGTGATAGATAATCAGCTGATTGCACCGTATTAATATTCACTAGCTAAAGTTCGATTCCAGTCATTATCGGTAGCTCGTGTTTCCACCTGGGGCAGCTGTCGGTTGTGCTTTAGAAAACCAGGAACCAGGAGGTCTGACACGACTGAAGTGTCCTCAAGCAAGGCACCTAATCCCCAACTGCTCCCTGGGCGCTGTGGGGCTGCCCACTGCTATGGACATGTGTCCTCACTAGTGTTCACTGTGTGTATATGTGTTTCACTGCACAGATGGGTCACATCTCTGGCCTTGAAGAAGCCTCTGTCCTGCACTTTTCCTGCTCTAGGAGGAAACATATACAACGCCTTTAGTTCTTGAGGAGAAGTATACTTACAAACTTTTACCACTGTACAACTCAGAACTGTGTGACAGTGTGGTATGGACTGGAAGCTCCACTGTGGCTGACAAGAAGCATAATCAGGGACTTCTCTCACCCAAGTCACACCCTGTATAACCTCCTGCCCTCTGGTAGGAGATACAGGAGAACCATGCCAGAACGACTCGCCTCAGGAACAGGTTCTTCCCATTATCAGTTACACTACTAAACTCCTCAATACACACATAACTGTCCACTACACCACACTACATCAGGAAAACTACTGCCCACATTACACACATTGGACTTATCTTACTTTCTGTTTACTGGATATTTGTCTTTGTCTGCAAATCTATATTTTTTTTTACTCCAATGCTTAATTTTTGGCTTTAAAATCAATGCAATTCTTTTAGATATAAAGTGTACTAGAAGTCACGTCACCCTCATTTGTTGTATGTGATGCTTCTCTCCGAAGCGTGCCTGAGCTGCAGAATTCTGGATGTATCGAAGACGATTTAACAGTTTAGCTGGAAGTTAATAGAACAGTCAATACAAGAAAAAATCAGATACAAGAAAAAATCAGAGCATTCATCAACATTTTAGTTTGGGACATGTGTGCAATATTACGTGATGATAAAAAGCAGTTTCAACTAGCTTAACATGAGAATCAAGGGTGAGACACAAACCTAGGAGGCAACCAAGGTTCCTAACGGAACAAGCAGGTTTATTATCAACACCATCAATACTGACAGTGAAATTTGATATGCGGAAAAGTGATGTCTTTGTTTCAACTAATAAAAAATCAGTTTGGTCTGCATTCAATTTGAGGAAGTTGTTCTGCAACCAGATGTTTAACTCTGTAATGCATGTACTCAAAGCCTGGGCAGAGGCAACAATGGATGAAGTGCTGATGTAGATCTGGATATCATCAGCATAGCCGTGGAATTTCAAACCATGTTTAAGGATGATCTGACCAAGAGGAGGAATATAAGTAATGAACAGCAAAGGTCCGAAGACTGATCCCTGAGGAACACCACAATCTACAGAGGCCAGACAAGATTTATGAGAACGAACAGCGACATACTGATGTCTCTCAGCGAGGTATGAATCAAACCACTGCAGGGCAAAGCCAGAAAAACCAATAGATGATAGTCTAGATATAAGGAGGTTGTGACTGACCGTATCAAAAGCTAAAGTTAAATCCTACAATTTAGAAAGATCAGACAGAGCAAAAGTCTAGAGAAGATTAGAAAAGATTTCAGCAGAAACCGAGAAAAGGTTACAAAAGGAGACCAGAGATTTTACAGAGGTTTTAGGAGTGAGTAAACCAAGAACACACTCAGTGAGTTTATGGTCGGAATAACGGACAACAGAACCGTTGTTTAGACCATGAGTACAAAGCAAGTCAAGTGTATGTCCCTGAACATGTCTGGGAAAATCAACATGCTGAGTCAATCTAAAATATTCAAAAACTTTGCAAAGTTCAGCTCTCCTTCCCCCACATCCCAGTGGTTTGTTTGGTTATAACTCAATCTCAAGTTTTCACACCTGTGTTTGGACATGTCTTTGAAGAGTTGGAGACAGAGAAGAGAAAAATGAAGAGACGGTGAGATGATGCTCGCACCACATGCATGTAGCACAATGTTTTAAATAGTAATTGTTAATTTCGTTTAGTCATCAGCCAAGTATTAGCCAGATTTACTGAGCCTACTGTATTTCAGGACGTTTATTCTGTGTTTGTTATGTACTGTGTATCCACAAGTGTGTAACTGTAGGGAGGGAAGGACTGCTAATCGGGACTACTGGGCATTTTCCTGGTGGGCCGCTCTGTGTGTGTGCCTCTGAAAGACCTAAAACTGGATTTTAATTCAGTATTTTAATATTAAGTCGTGTTATTGGTCCACATTATCCTCAGTACATGGACATGAGCCACTCACAGGCTTACCGCCTCTATCTACTACTAAAAATGAACAAACATTTCCATTAACAGTCACTGAATGTTAAATAATGAGTTATCTAAACTATTCTATAAATGGCTTCAGGTCAGATGTATTGTGAACTATTTTGGTGCAGGTTTTGCCATTTCATGTTCGACAAAGTGCACTACATAGGGAGGATGAAGTAATTTGAGATGGTGCCGTTATTCCTCAATAAAAAGTGAACGCTGCCCCGGTCAATCTTTGTAAAATTCAGAGGAAAATGCAGAGTTTCACTGAGGAGAATAAAGAGTGATTCTGTGAATAAAACGTATTGTTCATTGTTGTTCAGAAATCTGGGTCCACACTGACATCACGGTTATTTAGACAAACCGCCCCTTTGGAATTATAAGGTTCTGTCTGACATTTTTGTCCAAACTGAGTTACTGACTTATTCTTACCCTGTAACACCTCCTTAACATTATGTCAGGTGTTTTTATATGTCATGTGATGTCCATTTTGGACTCTTTATCTGGGAAACTAAAGGGTAAAGTTGAGTGTTGTTATTTGGAGTGTAAAATCTGTGAAGCTCAACATGTCCAAACTGGTCAGAATGCAGACAGAACCTGGTCATTCTGAGGGGATGAAATGGGATCGTTCAGGCTTTACTTCTAACAGTGTCTACAAGTTTACTGAGACCAGACTGCGGAAAAACCTACTGAATTATTTAAGAAAATCCATTAATAATGAATAGTGTAAAAATTAATAATGTGATAGACAGATTGATATATAGAACTTCCACAAAATCGATACTTTACTTGCAGGGTGACAAGTGGTTATTCTGATTAAATTCACAATTGAACACAATGTAACACAATTAAATTCTGAGGGTTAAAAAGTTGCCAACTGAGAACATGACTGGTCTAATAAGGTCTGATCATTAGGGTACTTGTTACTTGTGTTCTACTTGTTCTACAGTCGAGGCATCATGACATGAGGAACATGAATATAGGGGTCTGCTGGGGGTGCTAAATGTTTTTACTTTGGTGTCGGTGTGATTGTAGTGGACTGGTCTAGAAAAACAAGTGATACTTTCAAAAAGTATTGAGTTGATGAATGGAAAACGGCTCTTGGTAACGAGAACTTTGAAGAAACTTTGTAACTGAATGTGATGTGACACGACAAATTAGACGGGTGTTTATCAAGTTTAATAGTTGTTCTATGTTTTATACTTTTTCATTAGGTTCATAGTTATTTGTACTTAATTATTGTTATTTATTGAAGACTTTTGCACTTTCTAATTGTTATTATATCAGTTCCTCTGTTGAGTAAATTCTATTGTGCAGTTATTTATAAGCTACTTGTTATGTGTGGATATTTACTGAAGAAATCTGCACTTTCTTACTTAAATACTAGGCCAGATATAATACTTTGTACTGTGTTCACAAAGTGTAGTTCTTCTGTTATTTATGAGTCATTGCACGCATCTTTTTTAAAATAATGGTGGTGGGTATTTATTTATTTTTAATTTATTTTGTTGATTTCTTTTAATAGTCGGTTTCATTGTTACTGCAAAATTAGTTTAGTGTTTTATCGAGTGTTTTATCGTAATTTCTCCTCTTAGTTATTTGCAACTGTTTTCAAGACCTTAATATTTATTAAGTTAATTTGAAAATAAAGGGAAATGCACTGACATACTGAATTATATTATTAGTGTGATTGCACTAGGCAATCATACTATTGTTATCCGACTATAATATATATATTTATTTATTTTATTATGTTTTTTTATTATGTCGGGATATGCTTGTCCGGATTTCAACTCCCGCAATTTTCGAGATATCGACACCGTTCCAACTCTCAAAATTAGATCCTGTTGAGGACCCCATCGCTTGTTTAAAGCTTCTGGATAGCCGCACTCGTTCACATTTGCTAATGCAAATTGCTAATGCTAATTGCTACTAGCTAATTCAAATTGCTAATGCTAACGGCTGTTCAGTCTTTGCACTGCTAATGTTAGTGTTATGGCTAATGCTACTAGGTAATTGTTAATTCTAATCGCTAATGCTAAAGGCTAATGCGAATTGCTATGCTAATGCTAATGCTATGCAAATGCGAATTGCTAACACTAACAGCTAATGCTAACGGCTAATGCGAATTGCTATGCTAATGCTAATTGCTAATGCTATCTGCTAATAGCTAATCGCTAATGCTAACGGCTAATGCTAATTGGTAATGCTAACGGTTAATGCTAATTACTAATGCTAATTGGCAATGCTAATTGGTAATGCTAACGGCTAATGCTCTTTACTAATGCTAATTGCTAATGCTAATTGCTAATGCTAATTCTTATTGCGAATGCTAACTGCTAATGCTAACCGCCAATGCTAACGGCTAATGCTTATTGCTATGCTAATGCTAATTGCTAATGCTTATTTGTAATGCTAATTTGTAATGCTAACTGCTATGCTAATGCTAATTGCTAATGATAACAGCTAATGCTACAACTAATTGCTAATGCTAATACAGCTGCAATCACACTCGCATTTTCTGCAGGAAATGCACCTCTCTAGTTATTATTATTATTATTATTATTATTATTAT
>JAOVVF010000002.1:23708874-23727837 GCA_028565595.1 Duopalatinus emarginatus
GTGTCTGTACTGTGTGTTTATTACTGAACACGGCTGTGTCTGAGGCTTTTATTGGTCTTTCAGCTCCTGCTAAACTCTTCAGATGGAGAAAAGAGCAGACGAATGACTCATCAGGGTGAAATGTCCTTCCTTTAAACGCTCCACTGTTCTGCTTTCAGGCTGTCAGGCTGTCCGGATTAGATCCTGTTTTAATCACAGACGCAGGGACGTGATACAGACACGAACTGATTCACTATGTAGACTCTGTCCTGTCTGTATGTCCACTGTCCCCTTAAAGTAGGGTCATTTCACATGCACATGCTTCATAAAGACTAGAAAACGACTCGGCTCTGAACCGACTCTGAATCTTTTTTTTTATAACAGAGAGTTTTAAATACAGTGCTGCCTGTTGTGACTCCTGCAGTTTCTTCATGCGGCCACTAGGCGGCAGCAGAGCCACATTTTTGACACTAACCTGTTCACTTCTATAGACAGTAAAATTAAAGCTCTTTATTATAAAAAAAATGATAATATAATTTATAATTACATACATATATAACATTATAAGAGGGGGTTTCTGCTCTTTACAGAGCAAATATTGTATTTTTTTATTAAATTTATACATAATAAAACAAATAAGCAAAAAAAAAAAAAAAAAAAAATGTCTTATTGCCAGACTGAATATCCTCAATCCAGCGCCCCCCCCAAAACCCCCATATGGTCACTGTGGTGGTCCTGACCAGGTTCGTGTCAAACATGTTGGTCTCCTTCTGAGCACAAAACAAGATTAAACTTTGCTAAAGAACATAAAAATATTTGGAGCACATTTTTTGGCCAGATAAAATTAGTTGGGCTCTTATGAAGTCCAGCATGTTCGACATGAACCTGGTCAGGACCACCACAGTGACCACATGGGGTGTGGGGGGGTGGGGTGATGATACCGGGGTGTACTGACCACAGTGACCACAGAGTCCGGACAGTGAAGCATGGTGGTGGAGTCTTTTATTATTTATTAAATAAATAAACAGGCAAATTTGCTGAGGTGTAAAAGGAATAAAACATGTCACGATCACCCGTTTTAGGAAATTACAGGCTTCATGGTGGAGACAGAGCGTTTTTATTATTCATTATTTGTTTAAATGCGTAACCATGGTAACCTGATCTACAGCGTGCAAAGCGATGATCAGTAAAACACTCCTGTCACTTTTATTTTCACTTAGCCAGTCGCGTCTAAAACCCGACCGTGATCATGTGTTAAATCTGAAGGTTTATGAGTCATGCTGTAACCTCTAATGTCACGTTCGTCATGCAGGAAATGTAAAACACGTGAAATTGTTCAGATCAGGAACCTAAAAGAAAGCTGGTGACGTGAGTGAACCAGGGCGACGTGTGTCACTCAGCTGACGTGTACCTGAGGAATGATCCTGATCGACTAACTGCGGCTCGTCGTTTCACGTGTGAGTTAAAGTCACGTGTCGACACGTCTCTCGTTACAGCGACGTCTAAAAACGTCATTCAAACCCTTCATACATACATACATATATATATATATATATATATATATATAAAATCCTCACAGTGTCCTCATGACGGTCAGATGCTCACAGTGTCACACTAATCATGAGGATTTCAAACCGGATATACAGCATAGCAAAGTGTGTGTGTGTGTGTGTGTGTGTGTGTGTGTGTGGTGAAAGCAGGATGCAAAAAATGACTGGAATTAGAAGCACGAAGCAGAAGTATGAATCACGTTATTTCACTTTCCACCAAGTCTGTAATTCGTTATACTGTGTGTGTGTTTGTTCAGACAGTCAGAAAGATGGACAGAGACAGACAGGCAGAGACAGACAGGCAGAGACAGACAGGCAGGCAGGCAGAGACAGACAGATGGACTGAGACAGACAGACAGATGGACTGAGACAGACAGACAGATGGACTGAGACAGACAGACAGAGACACACAGACAGGCAGAGACAGACAGGCAGAGACAGACAGATGGATTGGGACAGACAGACAGACGGACTGAGACAGACAGACAGGCAGACAGACAGGCAGAGACAGACAGGCAGAGACAGACAGGCAGAGATAGACAGGCAGAGATAGACAGGCAGAGATAGACAGATGGATTGAGACAGACAGACAGACAGAGACAGACAAAGATAGACAGACAGAATGACTGACTGAGACAGGCAGAGACAGACAGACTAACTGAGACAGACAGACAGACAGACATGACAGTTTAAATATTTATTTATTTACTATATTTTATTTATTTAGTTAAAATGCAAAATAAAGTCCCATAGATACAGAAATCACAAAATAAACACAGTATAAACACTGATGTATTAATAACACTGTGTGTGTGTGTGTGTGTGTGTGTGTGTGTGTGTGTTTGATTAGTCATAAACCTACACTGAATATATTTTCCTGACCAACACTGTGTGTGTGTGTGTGTGTGTTCAGTTCCTCGACACGCCACTGTTTCACTTCCACTCTTATGGAAATAGTATGAAAAGTTATGTTACTATGGAAACGGGAGACGGTTGCTCCATAACTGAGCTGTGTTTAAAAAAAACACACAAATTCACTGTCTGGACCATTAAACTGTGTGTGTGTGTGTGTGTGTGTGTGTGTGTGTGTGTGTGTAGGGTGTGGCTTAGGGCTTTCTCACACCCACACACTTTTAAATGAAGAAAGAGACAAACACATAACACACACAATGACACAAGTGGAAAAACAAATCAGACAAAATATTCAGAATATAAAATTAAAATCAAATATTCAGGAGAAATAAAATACAAAACACTGATTTAATAAATAGAGACAAAATAAAAATGTGAATTAATATTCATAAAATATTAATAAAAAAAATGTAGGGTTTTATGTGTATTATAAAAATAAAGAAAAATAATCAGTGTCATGGTGGTGTGATGATACGGTGGTGCAGAGAAGTGATGTGGTGTTTTATACAGTGGTGTTTTATATGGTTGTGTTTTTTATGTGGTGGTGTGTTTTACTCGGTGGTGTTTTATACAGTGGTGTTTTATACAGTGGTGTAATGATATGTTCCTGGCTTGTCATGTTAGTAAGAAATCCCCCTAAGACAGTGGACTTCACTCTGAAGACTTTTCTGTGGCTGTTGACATTTACAGCTTTACACTCTGACACTGGAGACTCCTTCCATACATGTTCACACTGCAAGCAAGTGATACAGAATATTCACTGTTATTCAGCAGACTCTCTGTTCCAATACTTTTGCTCAGTGTAAATGGGATGGTCTCAATGTTCTGAGCTGAGATGTTGTGTCTCCTCAAACTCATCTCTCAATCTCAAACCCACACTATAGAACACAGTGGCCTTCTGTGTTTATTATAAATAAATTATAAAGTGTAGTGAGCTCAGTCAGTGATAAGAAATTCACACACACACACACACACACACACACACACACACACACACACACACAGTAATTCTAAAAAACAAACGAATATAAATAGTTTACTTGGAAAAATACTTTTAAAAATGCAATAAACTAATTATACATACACAAAATTGTAAAATAAATTATAAATTTGTACAAAAATGTTCATGTACAATAATAAAATAGAATTTTTTTTATAACATACATTTAAAATAATATCTATAATTGTAAATATTATATAATATTACTAATAGTTTATTAATAACATAAATAATTTATTGTTGTTAAATAAGATATTGATAATTAACTATCACAAAAAAATGTAATAAATAATAAATGTTGAGATAAAACATGTATAGAATAAATTATACTGGGATTAAATATAAGAAAATAAGTAAGTAAAACAAACAGTAACACTGCAAAAAAAATTGTAAAAGTAAATAATAAAGCCAGAGACAGTCTGATGTCGGATCTGGGCGGAGCCACAGCTGAGCTGAATAAGACCATTCAGCTGAATAAATCAAATAGAGTTTTGATCTCTCTTATTTTGTCCGGAGGCAGAGAGAGAGAGAGAGAGAGAGAGAGAGAGAGAGAGAGAAAGAGAGAGAGAGAGAGAGAGAGAGAGAGAGGCAGGCAGTATAAGGGCGTTGTTTAGGGCGTGGCCGTCCAGCCCAAGGCCGCCTTCATGAGCTAAAACACCTTTGCAGTGCTTGATGACTCATTGCTGTTTGACTTTGTCTCTGAGTTGCGTAACGACTGAAGGTTTTGTGTGTGTGTGTGTGTGTGTGTGTGTGTGTGTGTGTGTGTGTGTGTGTGTGTGTGTGTATAAAAGCGTCGTTCAGGTCAGACTCGAGCTGCTGGAGTTTTGGCTTTATTTATTTATTAGACTTTTTTCCAGTCAGTCTGTGTGTGTGTGTGTGTGTGTGTGTGTGTGTGTGTGAAATCTCCAGGACTGAATGTAGTTGTTGGGTTCTACTCAGTATTCTCTTTTTTCTGGTGGAAAATGAAACCCAGTCGGAGTCTCGTGGTTTTCTGAGCTGTGGATAAGGTAGTGACTCAACCCCCCGCGTCCTTCACCACGGGATTAATTAAACATGGTGAGTTTCATTCAGAGGAACTTCTCAGCTCTGGTGTTATTAACCCACGGAGTATAGGTGGACGTGCTTCTCTGGGTTTTCCCTCGGTTACTGACGCAGTACGTAGAAATAAAAATAAAGGACCAGAGGAAAAGACAAGTCTGTAGAAATCAGTTTCATTTAACGACGGTCCTGTCAGAAGGTTTTATTTATTTAGAGAAAGTCTTTTAACGCATTGTTTAATTAGTGTGCTTTATTAATTTAAATTTTTTTAATGCTAAAAATAAAAGTTCAGGGTGTGACAGCACACATTACAAACATCACACAGATAAAGTCAGTGTTAGTGGTATGTCTCTAATTTTTAAATCAAACAATTATTTAATTAGTTACAAAATAAAACAAGAATATATTAATATAATTTTTTATGTGTGATTTATTGTTTATAAATACTGTGAAGGATTTAAATGAATACTTATAATAAATATAAGTAAATAAATGTGTCTATAATAAAGTCATAGAATTAAATAAATAATTAAAATAAAGTCATGTATAAAAGAAACCGTTAAAACGTTTAATAAATTTTTCTTTTATTGTACAAGAATAAAAGATATATATAGTTAAAAGTTAAAAAAACTAAACTAAAACTAAACTTTTTGTAAGTCTAAATGCAGTTGTTTTATTATTAAAGTGCTGCACCTATAATAAACATGACCGAAGTTGAAGGTTTACTAGAAGAATCTGTAATATCTCAGCAGAGGGTGAGGCAGAAAATTAGCCATTTTTGCCTGCCTGGTCACTGTTTTTCAAATCTGCCAATAGGATTTAAGCTGAATTTTACCCACATTGTGTTAATACAGGTGGTGTTTTTAAATATTTTATATTTTATATCAGTTTCAGAAACAATATCAATTCTGTTTTATTTTAAATTACTACAAAAGTCTTTATTAAAAAATGTTTATTTAAAATATTTAACATTTGAGAAAATCAGTTTATTAATACATGTCCCTAAAACCTTTCCTTCGTGATTATAACTGTACAATGTTATTAATAACAGCTTATAACACACACATAAACCCTTTAAACACCAATCAGCCAAAACATTGAAACAGTGACAGGTGAAGTGAATGAGAATGATTTACCTGATTACTGGGTCACCTGACAGGAAGTGGAATACAGTAACCAGCAAGTCAGCAGTTCCCAAAGCTGAGGTGTTAGAATCAGGAAAAATGGGCAAGTATAAGGAGCTGAGTGACTGACAACAGCCAAGTTGTGTTGTCTGGACAGCTGAGTCTGATCCAGAGCAGCAGGTCTTGTGGGGTGTGTCTCAGTATACAGGGATTAATACCTAATAAAACTGGGGGGAAACTGTAGCAAAATAACAGTAACAACTCCCTTATTACAGTTATATCTAGATAATATGTCTACTAATATCTTAATACTCTTTAATATCTTTAATAATAAATAATAAACCTCTTTAAATCTTTTTATTAAAATGTTTTTTTGCTTTACTGTAAATGCACAAAACGTTTACCGTTTATTGTGCAAAACACGTTATATTTAATGAACATGGTGCTATTAAATAATTTAATTATTTTTAAAATGTAGCAAAAATAGATGTGGCTAAAAAAAAATTCATGAGTCATCTGTAGGGTTATGGTTAATGAAGCAGCCTTGTGTTTAGAAAGTCCTGATTCCTGAACCGACAAAACATGACTGAAGTGCCCTCGAACAAGGAATCCCTAACTGTTCCTCGGGTGTCACGGATGGTGTGTGTGTGTGTGTGTGTGTGTTTCAGTGCACAGATGCTGTACAAGCACAGTGGTCAAGGAGTCACTCCAATGAAAAAAATAAAATAAAATATATATATATATATATATATTTTTTTTTTTCATTGAAAAAAATGAAAACAGAAATCTATATATTATATATTAAATAGGTATACAATGTGTTAACAGATGTATTAGTACAAATTTATATATAGTATATAGTAATATAATTATTAGTTTTATTATAATTTATAACATTTATAAATTACACATTTTTATTTATTTTAAAGACACAATATGTTTGTTTTATTTAACCTTAAAATTCCGATAAATTATTTTAAATGAATAAACAAATAAAATAAAGCAAAACAAAATTAAACAAAATTAAATAAAATTAAATACAACTACAATTTTCCGGCTCGGAAACGAGAAAAATGGCGTCTTACTGGAATGTCGCGTGCGTCACTGAGAAGGCGTGGCCAGCCCATTTTCGCCTGCGTGGTCTCGCGGGGTGACTGATACACACGCACATATACAGAGAGAGAAAAAGAGAGAGAGAGAGAGAGAGAGAAATGATGAGGAGAGACTGAGCGGCCGGACTCAGGTAGGCTCCAACACACTTTATTCACTTTATATCGCTTTAAAAGGAGTTTTTTTAAAACGGTGCGCGTGCACGTGCGCGCGTTTCGAGGGAGTGCGCGCGCGCCGACGTGGCGTTCTTCTGTCTATAATAAGTTTATTCTAACGGAGCAGTGATATGAAGACGCTGAGACTCGGTCTGACTTCATTATTCATGACTTTTATTATTTATTTATTTGTTTATTTATTATTACAGACGTGCAGTCTGATCAGAGCGAGTTAAAAAACTGAGGATTTAAAACTGATTTCCAGTTTATAAAGTTTAATACAGTTTTAATTAAACAGGATGATTTTAGTTCCAGTCTGAAATGTGAATGTTAATGTAGTGTTGAATGTTAAAATCAGATCTTAACACAGTTATATGTAAATAAACACCACCAACACTTTTTAACTATTATAACTATTAATATAATTATTAATGTGGAAGAAGGAAAGTGAAGACTGTCCTGAAACATCCAGTTACTTTTTTTTTTCTCGCAGACAACCACAGGTGAAGACCTGCAGGTAAACACACTCCTACTGGTCTACCAGTTTTACTGGCCGTGTGCATGCAGTGTTCCTGAGAAGTGCCTGTAGATGTAGTAAACAGGGTTTCCAGAGAAAACCAGTCGCTTTCTTTCATCTAATATCAGGTTTCAGCTCATGGGAGAATTTTCTTCGACACACCTGATGAAGCGCACGTGTCTGGAAAAATGTCAGAAAACATTAACTTAGTGCCACACTCGGGTGCCAAAAAAAAAAACTGGTACACCAGACTTAGACTCGTCCCCTACGGGGCATGCGGAAATATTCTGTACATAATGAACACCACACTTCCTGCAGAACGCTCCGCAATCCTGTTGCATTCCGAGATTTCTGTGTTTCAATGTTTCCGAGATTCCGCATAGAATCCCAGGCGTGTTCAGTAACATTGAGATCTGGTGACTTGGGTGTGAGTGACTAATCCCCAAACTGAGATGAGTGTTCCTCTGACCATAATCTGGTGTCTGTAGATGTCTGTGGTGGTCCATTGTCCTGTTAGAAGAGGACAGGACATGAACTGGTGGACCTTGTCACACATGGTGTGTAGTGTTTACCTGAAAGAGACGTCTGGAGGTGTACCAGGGGTCCAGTGGAATGTCATATGAACAAACCCTATACTATTAGGAAACCACCACCATTTTTTGTACCAGTTTTTCTGGCACTTTAGGGTATAAAACTGTTTATTTTGCATATATATATATATATATATATGTGTGTGTGTGTGTGCATATAATATAATAAAAAAAAAAACGCCATTAGTGAAGTTTGCAATTATTATAAGTCAGAGTAGCAGATATTGAAATGTGAATCGTGGTTAACTGACACTGATGAATATTCATTCAGGAGGGAAACTCGTTAATGTTCAGAGTTTTGGGATGAGTTTGCAATAATTTAGGAAAAATAACACGTGTTTTTTTTTTTTTTTTTTTTTTTTTAAACCGAAGACACTGGAATGCACATGGCCCGGATGATTAGGACGCTTTTTCAGGTTTCATACTGAAAGCACATCTCTAATTGTGTTTCTTTTTTTCTTTCTTTTTTCGTTTTTAGCAGAATTCTGAGGAAAGAAGTGGTGGCGTTCTCAACCGAGTGGCCACATTCTTCACGAGGAGGCGACGGAGCAGGACGTCGTCTGATGGGACGGAGGAAAATGTGTCGCCTCTCACAAGCCCCAGCAAGTCGTCGGGCGTGAGATCGGCGTCCGCGGAGGGAGAAGAGGTGGAGCGGGGGTTCTTCTTTGATAAAGGGAGCCCGAGCGTCCAGAGCGTGGCCTCCATTGTCACAGACGGAGGAGACCTTCCGTTTGCAGACAGCGACAGCAGCGGCAGCGTCAGGAACTTGACGGCAAAGACCGGAGACAAGCAAGTGAAGGACCAGCTGGTGGCCGAGGCCAGCAAGAAACTGCGGGTTTTTCTGGAGGAAATCAGTGTGACTGAGGACGGATCGGAGACACAGATCACAGAGACAACCATTAAGATACACACAGAAATCCCAGTAAAAAAGGACAACTCGGAGGCGAAATCCCCCGAAATTAAACGGACTGCCTTAAAACCGGTTGTGGGAGGAAAAGGAAATTACAGCGCTCTTGCTGGGGTGACGCTGAGCCCCAAGTCCAGGAGGGAGTCCAGCTCTTCGGATCGAGACAGCACCGAAAGCATGGGGAAGAAAACCTCAGGGAAGAGAAGATCCCGCAAGCTGAGTAGCGGCTCCCAGGAGCCCGTAAGCCCCACCAAACCCTCGTCCCCTGAGGCGGAGAATGGGTCGGCTCAGGCCTCGCCCTCACCTACACAGGTTCACAAAGCCGTGTGGGTGGAAACACACCTGGAGGAGGAAGGGAGCGAGGCCAGCTCGCTCGGTCAGGTCACGCCCGTACGACAAAGCCCCGTGCCGGGCCTCCGAGCAACACTCATCGCTCAGGAAGCGCAGGATTCCGAGTCGGATTCGTCCGTTTATCAGGACGCCGTGGATATCCCTGAGACGAAGGAGAACGTCACGGAGGATAAAAGTGAGAAACGGAAGAGCATCAAGCTTTCCAAGAGCGAGAAGTTCTTCGCCAAGAGAGTGTGGCTGAACTCCCAGTCGAGCTTGGAAGGAGATGTAGAGGAAACCAGCGCTGAATCTCAGAGCAAGCAGAAATCCGAAGTCAGAATGTAAGTCCTTGTGTTTGGTTCGTGTATTTGTGTGTGTGTGTGTGTGTGTGTGTGTGTGTGTGTGTGTGTGCAAAAACAGCTGGGTTTCTATGATCTGTACGAGAACGGCTTGTAACGTGATCTCCTTTTTCCCATGGAGTTCTGTATGAGTGGAGAACAATAATGTCCCGTGGCTTTTCAGAAGATCTGCATGGAAACAAACCGTTCATGAAATCAGAGCGTGGGTTAGACCGTACTATTAAAAAAAAAAAAAGGAGAAGTGAATGTCCTGGGGATGATTCTTGAGTCATCGTCATGAGACTTCCATTAACATCTGAGTGAAAGTCTCTGATCATTGAGAAAGTTATTACAGAAATGACTGGATACACTGAAGTGGCAGAAGTCTGCCCAGGCCGAGCTTCATAACGCTGTCGGGTTTGTTTATCTGGTGACCCCTGGGACACCTCCAGACGTCTCTGAACACTATGTATGAGGTCCACCAGTTCATGTCCTGTATTCGTTCTGACAGGTTTGTCCTCTTCTAACAGGACAATGCACCACCACACATGTCGCCATAGAGACACTAGATTATGGTTAGAGGAACACTCATCTGAGTTTGGGGTTTAGTCATTCACACCTAAATCACCAGATCTCAGAATTGTGGGACATTTGTTTTGTGTGTATTACATAATGAATATTTACACAAACTGGTGGACTCCATGTCCTGTGGGGGACCCTTCAAGTATTAGACTGTTGAACCAGTTTGTCTGGCACTTTAGTGTACTGTATATTTAGAATTGCATGAGAGCGAGAGAGGTGTGTGTGTTTGTGTGTGTGTGTGTGTGGGGGGGGGGTATTGGGGTGAGGACATACAGACTTCGCTTAATGATTTTTTCAGTCATTTGTTCTGTATGACTCACCGTCAGTAATTATACAGATGAACCTTTATTGAAACGGTGTCCTGGTGTAGGAACACGGCGTGTTTAAGCATGTTTAATCGGAATCTTTATTCACATGTGTTCGTTGCCTGCGCGCGCGCGTGTGCGTGTGTGTGTGAGTTCAGAGTCAGTGGACGTCCGATCTAGGCCACTGTGATACTGAGTCATCATAAAGAACTGAAAAGACACTCGGACGATTAGCCGTTTAAGCCGTAGGCTGTAATGATGTGGTGATTTATGTCTGAATCTAATTAGGTTCAAAACAAAAGTCCTGTGTTGTTGAATGCGTCATGTTTGACTCCAGTTGGTGTTTGTTTAAAGGACACCGGCTTGTTGCTTGAGACTATAAGTCAGGATTTTGAGGAACAGGGTTAATCGTAATTAGGTTGAAAGAGATAATTGTACCGTATGTCTTGAGCTGTACTTGTATCAACAATGTCAAGAGGTGGAGGCACTCATCAGTGTATACGCATGCTGTTGAAGGTTTCGGATTTCAGACTAGAGAAGCTCTTGAGCAACAAAACACATTCTCTAAATATAACTTTTTGTTTGTTTTTTTTTCCTCTATAGTCTGCCAAGCCTCAAGAACGTCAGTGTGGAAATTAAAAAGCCTGACAAGCAGTCATACGAGTCTATAAGCGAAAGCAGCGATGCTTTCATGAAAGAGGAAGCCAGTGCAAAACAGGAGCTTGATAACGATGTAAAGAGATCCCAAGAGCTTCCTAATAACGTCACAGATCCAGAGGAGGATCCAGAAATGGCTGGATACAAAGGACCGATCAGAGTTGCAAGTTCAGGGGTCAGTAACCGACAGACCTCGACTGCGGCGTCCAAACGTGTGGACAAAGCAACCGGTGGGACAAATGGAGCGGCTACTGGAAAGGGTCCAGCTCCGTCAGTGGCACCGAAGACAAAAGCCAGTGTGGGTCGAGTTACAAGCCAGTCGGAGGCGGTGAAAGAGGACGGCACAAAAAAGCCTGGGCAAAACGGTGTGGAGAAAAAGCAAAGCAAGTCTCCGACTACAAAAGACCAGTCTAATGTGTTCGCTAAGCCTCCAGACAAGTCAAAAATTCCAAAGAAGCCACCTCCTGAAGTTCTGCCAAAACCTAGCAGAACACTAAACATTAGGTCACCAGATACATCAGTCTCCTCTCTGGTTCAGACACATGAGACGCTGCAGGCTGAGAGAAGTAAATCCAGCTCAGGTAACAGTGTCACAAAACCCCAGTCACCATCATCGCCAGGTAAAAGTGACACCAGGTCACCTGCGGTAGACATCGAACCGCCTAAACCTTCTCACACCAAAGAACCGCAGAAAGGAAAGGATTCAAAATCTGTGAACGTTGAGGAGAAAACGGAGCCGTCGTCATGTGGTTTAGAGGACAGTAAGGAAATGAGTGACGGCGTGAAGTCGAAAACACCACAAACTCCAACTGAAAAAGCTCCCAGGACCAGACCAGGGAAACTCTCAGTGACTAAGAGCTCTAAAGTTGTCAACAAAACCGAAATGGACAACAAGCCTCGCACTCCTTCATCAGAGTCAGAGCAGCCGGAAAAGGCTAGCACAAAGGACAAGGAACCACGAGTCATCGGGCCGAAGAGTCCAAAAAAGACCAAGGCTGAAGCATCACCAACAGGAAGCAGGCTGCCTCGCCTGACTCCGCCCAGCCCTCCAAAACGGCCCACAGAGGACGAATTTGATTATGGAGTAGATGACTCACCCAAACAGCCCTCACTTTCTGATGCCAAGCCAGAGAACGATGATTCATCTGCAGTCAACGGCCCTCTTAGCCCTGGCAAATCTGATGAACGTGACCAAGCTCCTGGGAATGCTGCGGTGAAGGCCTCGCCAGAAACCAAAGCCTCGCCACATCTGAAACGTCCGACTAAACCTAAATCCAGAATAGAGGTGGAAAAAGTGAAAGTGGATCTCGGTGTAGACTCACAGACTACAATTCAAGTGTCGAACCAGAACGCGAGTGTGAGCGTAGAGACCACAGACGGGTTTACTGACCTGAAAACATCAGCGCAAGAGTCTGAACGGAACAAGGACAAGGCCAGTGTGGATCAAGTCGAGGATCAGGGAGAGAACTTGGGAAAAGAGATCCAGGGTTTGAGTGGGATGATCACAGAATCTACAACAGGCTTGAAATCTGGACCTCAAGCACTTAAACAGGAAGTAGAAGAGGCCAACAAGGGTGTGACTGTGAAGACGACTGAACGTTCTGCAGATACGAAAACTCCACCTGAAGCATGTAAGAAGGAAAAGGACCAGGCTGCAGCAGACTTGAAAACTCCAGCTCGAGTCTTGAAACAGAAGACGGACAAGTCTGGAATTGTGCCAAGTCTGGATGATAAGATCGAGAAGCATAAACCAGACTTGCAATTAAGTCGGCAGGCTGAACAGAATAAAGACAAGGCTGAAACGGGGCCAAGTGTGGATAATAAGCCCGAGGATCATAAAACGGATTTAAGATTAACCCAGAAGACTGAGCAGAAACCGGTGAAAGCTAATGAGAAGGCCATAGCTCAGCCAGATTCAATTAACCCCCCTGAAATCTCTAAAGAGGAAACCCATTCCCAAGATGGGCAGAACACAACAGTGTGTACAACTGAGTTGGAAATGTCATCTCAGGTGTCTGAAAGCAGAGCAGAAAAGGCTGAAAAAGTGCAAAACGTAGATAAGATCAAAGATCATAGTGCAGATCAGGTGTCTGAACAGAAAACAGACAAAGCCGAAGAATTCCCTAAAGCTGGAATTAAGGCTGTGAGGAACAAAGCAGACGTAAAAGGCCAACCTGGAATATCCAAACAGAAAGCGAACCAGAGCGAAGAAGTGAGCCGTACACCAGGTTTGACTCCGAGTCTGGCATCTAAACAGGAAGTGGACCAATTCAACAAGCTGCAGGATGTGAACGTTAAATCCGAAGAGCGTACGGCAGACCCGAAGAAAGACCTGAATCGGGAAGCGGGAGCAAAAGACTCTCAACTTACAAAACCACTGGATTCTAATAGACCTCAAGTACCAGCTGATCTTACTGAGAAGGAAACATTTCCAGTCGCACAGAAGGAGAAACTACCTCCTGGAATCGAACCAGCAGGGAGTGTCTCCAAAGAGACCAAAGACCACAAGACTGGAAATGTTCAGCAGTCTGACACGGTCAAACAGGAGGCATCAAATCGGCTGCAGGACAAATCCAACCAGCTCCCGGATGTGAGCGTTAAATCAGAAGAGCACACTGCAGACCTGGATGAACACATGAATCAAGCGAGTGCTGAGAAGAAACCGGAAGCAGTAGTCAATGACTCCCAACTCCCAACAAAACCACTGGATATTGGTGCACCTCGGGTAAAACCAGAACCTACCACGGAAAAAACTCTCCCACTCGCAGATAAGAAAAAAGGAACTCCTGGAACTGTGGATAAACTGTCCATCAAACCATCAGTAAGCATCCAAGAAGAGACCAAAGACCTCAAGACTGGAAACATTCAGCAATCCAACACGGTACAGGTGACGCCTGAGGCCTCGAGTGAGCTGCAGGATCAATCCAACAAGCTGCAGGATGTGAGCATTAAATCCAAAGAGCACACTGCGGACCTGGATGTTTTACATCAGGTATCTGAGAAGATCTCTGTTGAAACAAAACCAGAAAGCGGAGCCAATGACTCTCAACCAACCAAACCACTGAATATTGGCGCACCTGAAGTACAACCATATCTTATCAAGAAAGAAACTCTCCCAGTCACAGATAAGGAGCCACGAACTCCTGGAACTGTTGATGAAGGGTCAGTCGTACCACCGGCGAAGGTCCACAAAGAGACCAAAGACCTCAAGACTGGAAACATTCAACAGTCTAGCACAGTCCAAGCCACCCAGGAGGCATCAAAATCCATGAGAGGAGAGCAAAACACCACGGTGATGAAAGATCTTGGAGCAAATGCTTTGGCTAAAACCACAGAGGAAGCAGGTCACCAAAAGGCTGAAGTTCCCGTGGCTGCTAAAGACCTCAAGGGTGAACCGAAAGTAATTAAGTTATTCAGTACAGAAGTACCAGCAAAGCCAGGTGACACACTTAAATCAGAGCCTGTCAAGGTAGATGAAGTTAAACTGAAATCTGTTAGCAAGACGGAACAGGAGCAGCTTAAGAGTAGAGGCCTCGGTCCTGATCAGAAACCTGGAGCTGAGCAAGCGAAAGATACGCAGCAAGCAACCTCTACATTGGAGAAGATGACCGAGGTTAAACCACCAGCCAGCACCACCAGACAGAAACATAAACCTGACCCCATTAAGTTCCAGAATTCCCCCAACTCAGAGAAACGACTTCCACCAAAAATGACTGCCCAGGACTTTCTTCTGGTCTCCAAAAACCTATCAAAAAGCGAGTCTCCATCCAGCTGGCTGGATGTGGACCAAGGTTTTGAAAAGAAGCAAAATAAGATGGAGAGGAAAATGGACTGTTCGGCAAGTGAAGACAACCTCCTGGAGAACGCTGATGATTCCGAAGACTTCGTACGCAAAATTAAAGAGCTTTGCTCTCCGTTCTCTTTTCCTCCTAAGAAGCACGGCCAGTCCAGGATGATTTCTCCACCATTTGCCATGCCTGCCATTAAAGAGGATCACTTTGAGAAAACCTTTGATCCTGAGGAGTTCAAATTTGGGATTAGGAAAACAACAGGGCCAAAAGATCCGTCTCCGGCCATGTTGATCAAGAAGAAGAGCGAAGACGTGAGGAACAAACAGCTTCCGAAACGCAAAGGAACTGAAGATAGTATGATCTTTAAAGCACTGGCTTCCAGACGGGGGCAAGACAAGACCGAAGAGGAAAAGACGGCAGACAATAAAGAGAACAGTGAAGATCAGGGTAATGGGGATAACACTGGGAAAATGCCTTCACGGCTGGAAAGAATGTCCATCCTTTCGAACCTCATGGGCTCTACCAAGAACTTGAGGAAAACTCAAACCCCGTCTGAAGCTGCTTCAAATGGGGCCTCATCCCCTACAGCGTCTCAACAAGTTCCAACACCAGGAGGCACGAATGGCGTGACGGCGCCTGAAGTTGTACCTCCGGGATGGCCGGAAGTGAACCCGGATCTTGCCATGCATCCTGGTGTTCCTGGCGATTCGCTAAAGAGCCCATTGACTCCTCCTCCCTTTCCTAACTTTACTGAAATCAAGCTTCCTGATTACCTGGAGAAATACCTGAAGCCTGATAAAGAATCTCCTACTTCAGGTAGTCCTCCAACCCCAGAGCTTCCTTCCCTGTTACCTGCGGTCCAGACCCAAGTCAGATCAGGAGTCCCAGACACAAACACAGGTCTGAAGAAGGTCCCGGAGCCTCCAGCACCGATCTTTCCACCCAAACCACTGGAACTACAAACCAAACCACCGTCACCTACACACACTCAGGTGGGTAGGAACTTGAGTTTTCCGATCATGTTTCCAGTACTCGTCTCCCAGCTTGTCTCCGAGCTTGTCGTCGTCTCAGTTATCAGCTAATGAATTATATACATCAGAGAGGGAGGAATGTAGGCCCTAAGGGCTTCACTATATATTTCTCTCGACATGTGCCGTTAGGGGGATTATTTCCCTTTTGAAGATCAGCTGCCAGGTTCAGAATGAGGAACTCCAACCATCCTCTACGGTTTTTATGTACAGCATTGCACAATCAGTTTAAGGCCATTTTTAGCATCATATCGGATTTACGTCATTCTAAATGACTCGAGGTAATTCCTATAATTTACCATCAACCATTATCCTGATTTCTGTTTATTTACAAGTTATTAGCTCAATTTTTTTACCCAGAATTCCAAAATCAGCTGCAATATATTTAAGCGAATTATCTGACATAATTTACTATAATTCATTAACCTGATCCTGTTTATTATTTCTGTTTCTTCGGTCCTTCCTAAAATTTACACTTTAGTGCTAACTACTGTGTATATAACTCTAAATTTTGTAAATTATTTGAAAAACAAATTTCTGGATATGTAAGAATTATATACACTCCAACGGCAGAATAACTGGTACACCAGTCTAGTTCTTGGTGTTGAACATCACAGACCACATGCTGATGTAAACATGCTATTTCTATGTTCATGTGGATCAACTGTTTACATAGATTAGTTATATAATTTTATTATTTATTTATTTATTTACTTTTTATATGTGATGTATGTGTAAACTTAACTAAATTAATATGCAGCCTTAAGTATTAAAAGATAAAAAAAAAACAAAAAAAACACAAAAGGTGTGTGTGTGTGTGTGTGTGTGTGTGTGTGTGTGTGTGTGAAAAGTTGTGATGACATTATGAGGAACATTGTTTCCCGATAGAAAAAGTAATAAAATGTTGTAAATGTTTGGGTGAAACAGTAAAGGTGTGACGCCCATGTACACAGGCAGGGTAAATTTTATTACATATGATTAAACACATTACGTCTGCTCGGTCATCTGTGAATGATTACTGGTGCAATAACAAACTGTACAAATAATGTTCAGGAACTTCATAATAATAATAATAATAATAATAATAATAATAATAATAATAATTTAAAGTATAAAAATAAATAATATTTAAGCACATTAAAGTAATAATAGATGTCCAGGAGTTTAATAAAAGCAATTATTCTGGAATCTAGTAATAAAAATATTACTATTCCTAACCCAGGAATATAATTATGATAAATATCCAGGAGTATAATAATAATAAATCTAAATATAATAATATAATAATTATTTATGACCTGATTAGATTTTTGTAACTGGTCCAAACAAGATTAAGGTCACAGCAAAGTCAACTGCCAGAAATAATTATTTTTCTTTACAATTTTTTGAAACCGTTCTTGTCTGTACTTGGGTCTTGTTTTGAGACCTCATTATTATAATTTACTTTACTCAATTTATTATTATTATTATTATTATTATTATTATTATTATTATTATGTTCTCCGAGACCTCATGTGTGTTTCATGTGTTAATATAATAGCACAAAGCTCAAAGTTAACCAGTTTTTTCTTTCCTGAATATCTGAATTTTTTTTATACCATTCTGTTGTAAATGTTTGGACGAAATCATGAATTCTGTCATTTACATTCTGTAAGTTTATAATTGTATTAAAATCTGTTTTTTTTACAGATAACATCAGTCAGAGGTTTTCACAAGCGTCCTGGGAAGGTACTTCTGCTTCACAATTCCGCAGTGTAATTAAACACAGTAATGAAATGATGAAATGTTCTAACGAGGCTGTCCCTCCCGCAGCTGGTCATCTTCCAGCGAGCTCAGTTCGGCGGCGAGGCGTACGAGGTGTTCAGGGACGTAGACGACGCCACGTCCTTACAGCTGTCCCCCGTCATCTCCGTTAAAGCCATCAGAGGATGGTGAGGAACTTTCATGTTGGTTTCTGATGCGGTTTGATTTTCTTGTGGTTGTCGTGACGGAAAAGTGAATCAGTTCGAAGGAGACGAAGCCGATTCGATTCTCCGCCTCTGTTAACGCTGGGAATCGTAACCTTTTCATTCTTCCTCTTGTGGTTTAATGAACCGTTGATTGTTTTGCATAAGATGTAAGTCACGTCAAAGTGTTTGTCATATGCAAAGTTGAAAAACAAGTTTCACTGTACAGTGAAATTCTCACTTTGATTAACCATGTGAACTGTCTGACGACACAAGATGATCAGAAAGTGAAGATAAATACAAGATAGGAGGTCAGAAATAATTAAAAAAATAAATAAATAAACAACCAAATATATAAAAAAAAATTCCAGGAGTATAATAATAATAATAATAATAATAATAATAACAAGAATTATAATAATATTTAGGAGTATAGTAATAATAATAATAATAACAATAATAATAATAATAATAATAATAATAATAATAATAATAATATTTAGGAGTATTATTATTATAATAATAATAATAATAATAATAATCAGTATACTAATAATAATAACAACAACAGCAATAATTATAATAATATTTAGAAGTATAATAATAATAATAATAATAATAATAAATAATATTTTGGAGTATAGTAATAATAATAATAATAATAATAATAATAATAATAATAATAATAATCAGTATAATAATAATAAAAAATAATATTTAGGAGTATAGTAATAATAATAATAGTATTTAGGAGTATAATAATAATAATCAGGAGTATAGTGATAATAAACATATAGTCGTTGCCGTGAGATGGAGTGAATTTTACTGTGTTGAGTAAATGTGTGTGTGTTATGAAGGAGTCACAGCTCTAGACCTCCAGAGATGGTGTTCATGTTCACTGGTGTTTTTATTCCGGAGGGTTTTTGTCTCCACAGGCTCGATAAATGTTTCTCTGATATCCAGTTGATTTTTGTATCAGACGTGTTAGAACAGAGTCAGACCAGTCGAAGTCGAGTCGAGTCGAGTTGTTTCCTTTCACAGTGAAAAACACTGATCTACAGTAAACGTATGAAGGGCATGTACACAGACAGGGTAAATATGATT
>JAOVVF010000002.1:23738335-23740835 GCA_028565595.1 Duopalatinus emarginatus
ACCATTAATAAAAGCAGTGAGTGAGTGAGTGAGTGAGTGAGTGAGTGAGTGAGTGAGTGAGTGAGTGAGTGAGTGAGCGAGTGAGTGAGTGAGTGAGTGAGTGAGTGAGTGAGTGAGTGAGTGTGTGTGTGACAGCTGAAGAATGTGAGTGAGTGTGTGTGTGAGTGCGTGAGTGACAGCTGAAGAATGTGAGTGAGACTGATTTCATTGTTCTGGATGAAGAGGATTCTTTAATCAGGAAGCGCGACATAAAAGTTTAGGAAGTCGTTATATAACATCTTCACAGTAACAATAACCTGTAAAAACAGGAAATAAATCAACACTGGTGGTGTAATGAAGCCAACTTACTATTTCCACTCTTCCTGTTGCTATGGAAATCATGCCATCTCAGAATGTGTGTGTGTTAATATAGACATGTCAGACTGTCAGAGCTGCTGTTATAGAAAACTAATCAACACCTTGTGTCAATGTGATTATATGTAAAGAAAATCCCAATCCCACTCCAGACAGCTGGGAGATTCTAGGTATTGAGCTAAAAACACTTAGTGCAGTTGTAGATCAGTGGTTAAGACTTGAGAAGGACATGAGATCTAATCCCAACAGCACCAAGCAGCTGCTCTTGGACCCTTGAGTGAAGCCCTTGATATGAGTTATAACACTCTGTGGTTGCTGTGGTACAACTGATAGCTGATAGGGTGTTGCCAGGTTATTGCTTGGTGGTTGATAAGGTGTTGCTTGTTGGTTGCTGTGCTTAAATAGATGGTTGATAGGGTATTGCTAGGTTATTACTGTGTTAACACTGGTGGTTACTTGGTCTTACTCAATGGTTGCCAATGTATTTTAAGTGGTTGCTAGGGTACTCCTAGGTGGTTGCTGTGGTATAACAGGCAGTTAATAGGGTGTTGCTAGGTGATTGCTGTGGTATAGCATTTTTAATAGGGTGTTGCTAGGTGGTTGCTAAGATATAACAGGTGGTTGATAGGGTGTTGCAAGGTGGTTGCTATGATATAACCGGTGGTTGATGGGGTGTTGCAAGGTGGTTGCTATGATATAACAGGTGGTTGATAGGGTGTTGCTAGGTGGTTGCTATGATATAATAGGTGGTTGATAGGGTGTTGCTAGGTGGTTGATGGGATTATCATAGCTGTATATGGTCTGAATTTATATTATATTATATTATATTATATTATATTATATTATATTATATTATATTATATTATATTATATAATTTAGCCCCAGTTAACTTTTTATTATTATTTCTATTGTAATAAAAAAAATTCAGTGTAAAAATTCAATGTAAAAATATCCAGACCTGTTTATAATAGTGATATTAAAATGGATGAGGAGTGGAGACGGGCTCAGGTTCCTCTGGGTGTGTACTAATGATCAACGGGCATGACTGTAACACACACACACACACACACACATCATTTAGGCAACCTTCAACCCTTCATTCATGCAAATGCAAATAAGCACACACACACACACACACACACACACACACAGTGTTTACACACACTGAGCGGATTTGGCTTGGCAGCCGTTACACGGTTTGTTTAAAAAGTGGGCGGGCTTAACATCCACTGCCTTCAGTCACAGATTCAGAGCCTGCGTCTGATTGGATCTTGGCACTGGAGCTGATTGGCTTAGAGAAATGACAACTGGTGATGGAGATGTTTACTCAGCAGTATTGAATGTTTGCCTGAGTTTTATAGTCTCAGTCTCTCTCTCTTTCTCACACACACATACACACACATAAACACACACACACACACACACACACACACACGTTTGATGAGTAATGGCAGGTTTAGTGTTTGCACAGTGAAACACCTCCTTATGGATTTATAACCTTCATAAGAGTTTTATGATGATTAGGACCTTACAGTGATTTATTTTGAAATGTGTATGTGTGCTGTGTGTGTGTGCTGTGTGTGTGTGTGTGTGTGTGTGTGTGTTTCTTCCTGAGCAGATGGGTGATGTTTGAGAACCCTGCGTTCTCCGGTGAGGTGTATGTGTTGGAGAAAGGCCTCTACTCAAATCCAGAGGATTGGGGAGCTCATGATTACAAGATCTCCTCCATCCAACCTGTGTTTTTGGTAACACTCACACATTTCTGATGTGATTTCAGAACATAATTCTAATATTAATAACAATAATAATAACTACAACAACAGTGGGTTTCTAAGGCATCGCTAAGCTATGGTGGGTTGCTAGGATGTTGCTGTGTGGTTGTTATTGTAATTCATTGTTTTGTTACTTAGCTGTGGCTTGATGATTTCTTTGGTATTCCAGCTGTTAGTGTGTAGCTATACGGTTGTTATTCAGGTGGTTGCTGTGGTATTCCAGGTGGTTGTTGATGGGTATTTATTATATGCTCTTGGCTCTTACTAGGTGGTTCCTAGCGTATTTTAGGTGGTTGCTGGAATGTTACTAAGTGGTTGATAACTTGTCCCAGGTGGTTGCTAGGGTGTTGACAGCTTCTTGGGATGGTAACAC
>JAOVVF010000002.1:23745835-23748609 GCA_028565595.1 Duopalatinus emarginatus
TCTGAATCATCTTTAACTCGTTGTTCCTGTTTCTGTTTCCTGTCTCGTCTCATATTTGTTTATTATTTAAATAAAACAATTCTGTTATATAAATTTAATGTGTTATTTGTGCTGCTGTGACTGATGACTGATGAGGAATATCAGTCGTTTTCATCTTCTACTCAAGTGAAAATATTTTCTATAAAATCCCCCCGTGACGTTACTGCGGGTCAGTCGTCAGTGAACCGACGTGTCAGTAATCACAGAGTGTCAGTAATCACAGTGTGTCAGTAAATATACAAATGAGACATCCTGTGACTAGCTACTGTCATCTGAGGGACTTCTGTTCTTTTCTCTCGTGTGTGTGTGTGTGTGTGTGTGTGTGTGTGTGTGTGTGTGTGTGTGTGAGCAGAAGCCGGTGTATTTCCGTTTGCGCAGTGCTGAGACCGGGTGTGTGATGTCTCTGTATGGGTCACTGGATGAAATTAAGCTGCTGAGGGTTCAGGTTCTGGAGGAGAACGGAGGAGACGAGCAGGTGTGGATTTATCAACACGGCCTGCTGCGCTGCAAGGTACACACTCCACCTCTTCATCATCTGTGTGTGTGTGTGTGTGTGTGTGTGTGTGTGTGTGTGTGTGTGTGTGTCAGTCACTTGTATACAAAAAGAAAACAAATACAGAGGAGTTATCAGACAGAAGGCTCCGCCCCTTTTCCAGCATTAGAGAACCTCGAGTCTGTCCTCCGCTATACGACTTTACCAATCTTTATCCCTCATCACACTGTCTGAGATCCTGATACACTCCGGGGTCTGTATACGCTCCGGGATCCTGATACGCTCTGGGCCGAGTTCTGGATCAGACTCCACGTTTCCTCCACATCAGTCTATATGATGAAGATCCTCTAACAATCTGTGATTAGAGCTCATTCACATCCGTCTGTCAGAGTTACTGTACAGTAAACAGGAAGAGGAAGTCCTCAGTAGAACAGAAGCAGCTCGGTGTGTAATTGGTCTCATGATCAGAATGTCACGGGTTCGATCCCCGCCCAGGGCGAGACACGACTAGGGTGCCCTCGAGCAAGGTACCTAACTCCCCCAACTACTCCCTGGGCAAGTGTGTTTACTGTCCCCTAGTGTTCACCGGTGTGTGTGTGTTTTACTGCATGGACAGGTTAAATGCGGAGGTCACATTCACAGTAGGCAGATCACTTTCACTTTCATTTGATAACAGTGGATTGACATAAGCAGGTCAATTTGACGTGGACTTGTCACGACATTAAACTGTTCTTCACGTGTGTGTGTGTGTGTGTGTGTGTATAGCTGTTGGAGGACTGCTGTCTGGAGCCAGCCGCAGGGATGATGATGGCCGGGTGTCGTCTCAACATTTCCCCTGAACACGGAAAGGACAATCAGTTCTGGAACATCACAGCCGACGGCCTCATTCGCTCCAACATCAAACCGGACCTGGTGCTGGAGGTCAAAGGTCAGTGAGACCCAATACTGACATTTTAGAGGATCTCTCACACACACACACACACACACACGCTTGCACACAGTGACAGGTAGACAGGAATGCCTGTGTACCCAGGATGAGCTTTCACATGTAGCAGGGTGTGTCCTGTGTGTGTGTGTGTGTGTGTGTGTGTGTGTGTGTGTGAGGCAGGAAACACGCCCGTGTGTTCAGTCAGCAGCTTTGAGAAGGTGATGACTGGCTTCACGCCACACCCGAGACATTCGCTATCTTAGTGATGGTACCCTGACCTGTTCGAACAGCATTCTGCTGAGGACGGCCACGCCTTAAACACACACACACACACACGTGTCCCAGTTCCCAGACTTGTCCCTGTACATGCCTAAACACATGATGAGCAGTTTATTAATTATATTATCTTTAAAAAAACAAAAAAAAAAAACAGACACTAAAACCTTTGGTTAGCTGAGCATTCAAGGAGCCACTAGGGGGCAGCAAACATCATCCGATGAAGCTGCATGTTCTTTACATACTGAACTGTGTGTGTGTGTGTGTGTGTGTGTGTGTGTGTGTGTGTAATGAGGATTAATGAGTGTGTACTGTTAGTGAGGGTGCAGACTGAGCAGTGTTTAAATCATTTATTATTATATTTATATATAATATATATTTATTTATATATATTAAACATTTATTATTTCTGTTTTTACGAATGCTTTGAAGTTTTTCCGTCACTGTAATTAATCAACAACAACCAGTAACGACTCGTCCACCACATCCTTCACATCCTTCCCTGTGTACACAGTCAGTGTGCACTTCCTCTTCTCCACTTCTCTAACTGGGATCATTCATCTTCACACACACACACACACACACACACACACACACACAGACACACACACACACACATGCAGTGTCAGGACTCAGCATTAAGGTTAGCTTGTTAGCGTGTCGCTCACTGTTCCTGCCCGTGCCGTTGTGGATTCTGCGTGAATGAACAGAGAACAAACAGAAGTATGAGTCACTCGGACCTTTCGCTTCAGGGCTGCATCACGCAAAACAACCACCACCCCCTCCCCCACCCCACCAACCACACCCTCAACTCATACCTTTGTCATGTCACGTGACCTTTAACGTTATATTGGGGGCAGCCGTAGGCCTGCTGTGGTTAAGGAATCAGCCTTGGGACCAGAAGGTCTCGGGTTCGAGTCACGTAACCATCAAACTCGACTGACCCTAACTGCTTCCTGGCGGCAGGTGTGTGTGTGTGTGTGTGTGTGTGTGTGTGTGTGTGTGTGTGTGTGTGTGTGTGTGTGTGTGTGTGTGTGT
>JAOVVF010000002.1:23769390-23785212 GCA_028565595.1 Duopalatinus emarginatus
CCATCTCTCCCTCTCTCTCTGTCTTTCCCTCCCTCTCCTCTCCCTCCCTCCTTCTTCTCTCTCTCCATCCTCCTCCTATAGGCTCTGATCTAGAGGGCGGAGTCTGCCAACATCCCACAATTCCTGAAAAGACGGTGCCCCTGTTGCCAGCTAATCACGTGACAATGGCTAAAGGAACCGGATTGGTCCATACAGCTCCCGCTCACGGCATGGAGGACTACAGCGTGGCCACTCACTTTAACCTGCCTGTGGTGCGTTAATCAACCGACAACAGCCAATCAGAAATCAGATCAGCGTTTTTATCAAGTGTCATCATGTGTACCTTCTAACCGTGTGTGTGTGTGTGTGTGTGTGTGTGTGTGTGTGTGTAGGAGTGCATGGTGGATGAGGAGGGCAGGTTTACAGATGTAGCAGGTGCTGATCTTCAGGGGCAGAGCGTGCTGGAGGAGGGAACGTCTACAGGTTAGAAAACACACAGAGGAGGAGACGAAGAAGTTGATACGGACGTGATGTTCAATTCTGTGTGTGTGTGTGTGTGTGTGTGTGTGTGTGTGTGTCAGTCATCTCGATGCTGCGTGCTGCCGGAGCGTTGGTAAAGGAGGAGCGGTGTGTGCACAGTTACCCGTACGACTGGCGCACTAAGAAGCCAGTGGTGATCCGAGCCAGCAAGCAGTGGTTCATAAACACAGCCAACCTGAAAGACACGGCTAAGGTGAGCTAGCATGACGACTAACGGTTCGAGAGGGTGAGGCGTTCCAGTCGCAGTCACAGCAGGTCATGACTTTTTATATTTAACAAACAGATGTGTGTATGATGTCGTCCGTGAGTAAATATAAACCACGTGGATGACGATCTGATGTGGAAAATGAGGAATAAAACACTTTGGACACACACACACACACACACACACACACACACACACACACGGATCAGCCATAACGTTAACACCACCTGCCTTAACAGCTCTCAACAGATACTTCTGTGGATCTTCCGTGAGATCGGACCAGGCGGTCTAACCTTCACCGCACTCCACCCCCCCCACCGTTCCATCCCGTCCTGTCCGGTCCCATCCCACCCCTCCCCACCCCACCCAATGAGTCGTGGTCTCTCACGTCCCTGTCACTGGTTCACTGGTTGTCCTTCCTTGGACCACTTTTGGTAGATATTAACTACTATAGACTGGGACACGCCCACAAAGACCCGCTGCTACAGAGATGATCAGACCAGTTGGGGCAGCCGTAGGGTTTAAGGAACCCAGAGGTCCCCGGTTTGATCTCTGTATCCAACAAGACTCGACTGAAGTGCCCTTGAGCAAGGCTCCAGCACAGGGGCTGCATATCACTCTGGCCAAGTGTGCTTACTAGCGCCCCCTAGTGTGTACGTCTGCTTCACTGCAATGCGGAGGTCAGTTCCAGTGCACAGTGGTCAAAAGTTTACTTCACTTTCATTTTCACTTTCACATCACTTGTGTAGACCTAACGATTTGGTCCTGGTCGGTCACTCGGATTGTTGCCCATTTTTCCTGCTTCCAACACAACAATTTTGAGAACCGACTGTTCACCTGGAGTCTGATATACCCCACGTCTTGACGGGCGACACTGTAATTAACCGCTCGACGGTTCGGTGGTGTTAATGTTACGGCTGATTTGTGTAATACATCATAACATGAACATGCAAATTACAGGTTATGTGATTGGTTTAATTTGCATATGCAGGTGATCGAAATGTCTGTCTGGTGTTTAATAACATGAAGGTTTTGGTTGACCTTACATGCCTGTAGGAGGTCCTGCAGAAGGTCCGCATGATGCCCGAGTCGGCCAGGGCGGGGCTTCTGGCCATGCTGGACAGACGGACCTACTGGTGCATCTCACGTCAGAGGAGCTGGGGCGTCCCGATCCCGGTCTTCTACCACAAACAGACCGGGGAACCGCTGATCAACAAGTACAACACACACACACACACACACACACACACACACACACACCATTACACCACCTAGACGCTGACCTGTGTGTCTGACAGGTACACAGTGGCTCACATAGCCAACCTGTTTGCAGAGAAAGGAAGTGACAGCTGGTGGGCGGAGCCTTTGGAAACACTACTTCCTCCTGACGTGTTGAAGAAGGTGAGCGATTTGTGCGATAGACCATAGACGGGTGATGATACTGAAAAACTGGTCATCAACAGGAGTGTGTGTGTGTCTGTGTGTGTGTGTGTTGTAGAGTAAAGCCGGAGCAGTGACAGATTATGTGCGTGGTGAGGACGTGTTGGACATCTGGTTTGACAGTGGGACGTCCTGGGCTGCTGTTCTACAAGGCGAGTCTCTGTGTGTGTGTGTGTGTGTGTGTGTGTGTGTGTGTGTGTGTGTGTGTGTGTGTTAAACCAGTTGTGCAGTGTTTTATTTCTGTGTGTGTCCTCAGCGGGTGAGGAGGACAGCGACAGAACCAAAAGGGCGTGGTTAACCAGACCAGGTGGACCAATAATAATAACTCGTAGTGCTGACTGATCTATCAACTAACACACACACACTAACACACACATGAGCGCATGCTGCGTTTCCTAAACACAGTCCGAGCACTGACTTGAGAGAGAGAGAGAGAGAGAGAGAGAGAGCGAGAGTGAGAGAGTGAGAGAGAAAGCGAGTGTGTGTGAGAGAGAGAGAGAGAGAGAGAGAGTGAGAGAGTGAGAGAGAAAGCGAGTGTGTGTGAGAGAGAGAGAGAGTGAGAGAGTGAGAGAGAAAGCGAGTGTGAAAGAGAGAGAGAGAGTTGACCTCTCCGTGACCTCTGCATGTGGTTAGTACACAGTCGACGGTGTTAAAGGTGCAGTAAGGAATGAGAAATAAACCCACCTGATTTGCTTAGGGCCGCTTTAATATTTCACGTCTGGATTTAAACACGTCATGTTCAGGTCACGACTGAGGCTTCGTGATGGTCAGTCTGGATTGATTTATTTATTTATTTATTTATTATTGGGACTGATCTGATCCCTGTATTAGAGGAGGTGTTTTGTAAACCTGTTGGTCGATGTGTTACAGAGGCGGACCCGAGGGCAGACGTGTACGTGGAAGGGAAGGATCAGATCGGGGGATGGTTCCAGTCGTCTCTGCTGACTAGTGTGGCTGTGCGCAAGAAAGCACCTTATAGGTGAGTGTGTGTGAGTGTGAGGGAGAGAGAGAGAGAGAAATGAGAGAGCGAGTGAGAGAGTTAGTGTGTGTGTGAGAAAGAGTGTGAGAGAGAAAGAGTGAGGGAGCTACACACACACATATACACAAATACACACACACACAGGTCTCTATAACCTTTCTGTTATATATATATATATATGTGTGTGTGTGTGTGTATATGTGTGTGTGTGTGTGTGTGTATCAGGGCGTTGGTGGTCCATGGCTTTGTGCTCAGTGAGAAAGGAGAGAAGATGTCCAAGTCTGTGGGAAACGTTGTTGACCCAAATGTTGTCATAAACGGAGGAACCGTGAGTAACTGAACACACTCGTTTATTTCTGTCTGTCTCTCACTTCATTCATCCATCCATCATCTGTCCGTTTGTCCTTCTGAACCCCTTTTATACATCCATCCATCCATCTTTCAGTTGTATCTGTTCATTTCTCCGTCAGTCCACTGACAATTAATCTGTGCCTCTGTCTATCCACCAGTCCTTCACTTTATATCTCATCCATCCATCCATTTAACCAGCAATTCATCAATCCATCCATCCTTGGGTTTATGCATCTACCCATCCTTCAACCTGTTCATTCATCCATTTTTTCTTATCCATCCATCCATCAATCAGACTGTTCTTATATAATCATCCATCATTCACTCCATCTATCCATATGCAGTCTATCTGGATGATTGTTTATTCCATCCATCCATCAGTAATCTGTCTCTCTCTCTCTCTCTCTCTCTCTCTCTCTCTCAGGATTTATCTGTTTCTCCTCCGTATGGTGCAGATGTGTTGAGGTGGTGGGTCGCAGAGTCGAACGTTTACTCTGAAGTCCAGATTGGACCCAAAGCACTGAACGCAGCAAGAGACAACATCAACAAGGTCTCACTCACTCACTCACTCACTCACACACACCTGTACTTCGCACTCTCTTACTCTCTCTCTTTCTCTCTCACCCCCCCACTAACCCCCTGTCTCTCTCTCTCCACGCTGTAGTTGAGGAACACTCTGAAGTTCTTGCTGGGGAACCTGCAGGGTTTTGACCCTCGTACTCACGCTGTTGACTCCAAAGACATGCACTACATCGACCAGTACCTACTGCACCTGCTTCAGGAATACAGCATGAAGGTGTGTACAGGAGAAACACTACAGATCCTGCTGCTGTGGTGTTCATGTAGAACATCACTCACACCACCCTGTCTGTGTGTGTGTGTGTGTGTGTGTGTGTGTGTGTGTGTGTGTGTGTGTGTGTGTGTTAGGTCACGGACGCCTACAATGAGTTTGACAGCGGTCGAGTGATTCGCCTTCTGCAGGCCTTCATCAACAGAGACCTGAGCAGCTTCTACTTCAGCATCATCAAAGACAGGTGAGAGAATTCCGGTGGGAATTCCGGTGGGAATTCCGGATCCTGATTAGTCTAAACGTTTCACAGACATGCTGTGGTGTAAGAGGAATAAAGCGCTACCTCTTGTTGACCTCTGACTCCTCTGGCTCTCTTTCTCTCTCTCTCCCTCTCTATCTCTCAGGCTGTACTGCGATGCGGAGAACTCGTTAGGACGGAGGTCGTGCCAGACGGTCCTCGAGGAGGTTCTGGATGGCGTGACTCGCTCCATCGCTCCCGTCCTGCCTCACCTGGCTGAGGAGGTGTACCAGCATGCACCGGGGCACGACGGTACCTCCTAAACCGCCACGGTTACTATAGAAACCATAACACGCTAACGCGACCTTGATCCGCTCACGACGATGTCTCGTTTTGCCCTGTAGAGGGCGAGACGCTGTTCCGGAGCGGCTGGATTAAAAGCAGCTCGTTGTGGAGGAAACCCGGATTGGAGGAGGCCGTCGAGGGGGCGAGTGCCATCAGGGACTCCTTCCTGTCGTCCATCCCAGGATGCAATGCAGCGGAGTACGACCTGACCATCGCCATCGAGCCCAGCCTCTTGTTTGAGCTCATGGAGGTAAAACCTGAATCTAAAAGATCCAAGAGGTGTGTACCCTAACGCGTCCTAACACTCTCGCACTCCTCAGTCCCTGCAGGAGGAACCGACCTCTACGTCTTCCCAGCTGACCGAGCTGATGATGGCGTCACGCACCACGCTGACCGGCGCTCTGCCCCGAGACCTGCCCTCCGACGCCATCGTCAGCAACGGGAAATTCCTCATCAACCTAGAGGGTAAATGCGCTAACTGGTTAGACTTGTGGCATCACCTTGCTTTGTGTGTGTGTGTGTGTATCAGACCGTCTCCCTGTTTGTCCTGTAGGTGGCATCATCCACGAAGAGAGCATGTTCTCTGTAGCCGCAGTTCCTATCTCTCTGTCCCGCTGCCCCCGCTGTCGCCGCTACACCTCGGACAAACCCGACTGCCTGTGCTCCAGATGCCAAACGGTCGTCAGGAACACCCAGTAAAAAACCAGCGACATTTCCGGCTCCGCCCACTCTGGGCGATCTACATGAAGCTGCAGGACGCTCCTTTACACACGGTTCAGGAATCTGAGCAGAACCTGAAAGCGTGTGGTGTTGTTTTTCTTCTTTTCGAGTTATGTAGGCTTTGTAATTCACATTAGCGCCCTCTGGGGGGTTAGAAGGGGAATTACAACTGAAGTGAAAACTGGTGGTTGGGAATTGACCACGCCTACTTTAATGCCAAAACAGTTTAGTTGAGATATATTAAGATAGTTTCAGTCAGTTGAGACGTCCGTCACACAAACCAGACACGAAGTCTGCTGCGAATCAGAGCTGCACCTGACTGACTGACCTCTGGCCTGACCTGGGATTTGATCAGGGACACTGGGGGGATCACTTTTGAAGGTTTGACATGTGTTTACTCCTGTTCATTCATGTATATGTTTGTGTATGAGAGGAAGAAAGATGATGTGAGATGAATGTAACGTTTATTTTTATTTACACTGTTATTATAAATAAAGAGCTGAGTTTAGAGGAGAGGAAGTGATTATTTAACACTGTGAGCCGAGCTCCGTCTTTCACTGTTCATCTGTAAATGACAAACCGCTTTGTACTGAATGGCTTCTTTTCCTTCTTCACAAACTGATTAAAAAATCGGTCAAAATGGTCGTAATGTGTGTAATAATCTTCACCGTATAGAGGACAGTCACATATAAACGGTTAAAGGGCTTAAACTAGGATCAGGGAACGACTGTCAGCCTCAATAACACTGAACTGGTACGTGGAGGGTGGGGCTGCAGAAATACGACAGGACGTCAACTACACAAGCTTGTGGAAATATTCTGTGGATGATCAACAAAACGCTCCACAATTCTCAGATCATGTGACTCGGGTGTGACTCGGGTGTGACTCCTCTAACCTGGTCTCTAGATGTCTCTGTGTGTGTGTAGTGGTGCATTGTCCTGTTGGAAGAGGCCAAATCCATCAGAATTAATGCAACAGAAAGAAAGCGCACACACACACACGTATGTTCACCTGTCAGAAATGTCTGTAGATGTCCCAGGGGTCCCCGTGGAACACCAGCCAAACAAAGATGTATAGCTTTAAACGGACACACTGGTGGACGCGACATATTATGTCTATAGGTGGAGCTGTTGTGTGTTTTGCACAGACGTGTCACATCAATGATGAAGGCTCCATCCCACTACAGAGGATGTGAAGACATGAACCGAAACAGGAGTCTGTCCCCCCCTTTGGACCCTTCGTCCCCAAGGAAAAGGGAGGTCGACTTCTTGGTTGCACACTCAGGAGACCAGACAGCCCAGTCGTAGTCGTCTTTAGGTTTAGCCTTCGAAGGATGTGGCCCTTAAATTGGGACACGGCTTATAAGAAACTAATAGATCGGTAACAGTGGCGTCCAGTGCAGTGCAGTCCAGACCAGTACATTGCAGACCAGTGCATTGCAGACCAGTCCAGTCCAGTCCAGTCCAGTCGAACGTGTGTGTGTCGTCCAGTGGTGTGCGTCCACTGGTGTGTGTCGATAACAACAATAAGACTCGAGACTCTGGTTACGTGTTGAATCTTTTATATAGCACTTTAGTGTATTTGGCTCTGTACAATAAGAAACAGCAGCACCGGTGCAGAGTGAGTGTGTGTGTGTGTGTGTGTGTGTCTATAGCGGCTATTCTGCATAATATACCTTTGTCTCAGGTCAGGCGGCGTAACTACCGGATTCATAACAGACACATAAATTACAGTTACAATACAAACTCCATTCCAGAGCCAGAAATAAAGAAATAAAGGAGGATGTGATCGAGTTAATATGGCACCCGAGAGCTCACCCACACGCAGAAGAAGAAAACTCTGCTATGTTACATCTGCTCGATAGTGATTAACGTTAATGATGTTAGGTTATGACGCTTTAGTCTGTCTGCTAACAGTAATACAGAGCATATGTACACAGAAGTGGCAGAAAAACTGGTACAGGGACATGAACAGGTGGAACTCATCAGAAAGGAGACAGACACAGTGTTCATGCCTCAGAGATGTCTGGAGGTGTCCCAGGGGTCCAGTGGAATGCAAACCCTACACCGTTATGGAGCCACCACCAGTCTGTGTGTTTTACATGTGCACCAGTTTTCTCTGCCACTTCAGTGTGATGAAGTACTGCATGTTGTAGGAGCAGCTTTGAACACAAAGGCTGATATTTAAACACACATGCCACGAGTAAAATGCATAGAAGTGCAAACACTGATCATCTAACTGTCTCTGTCTCTCTGTCTGTCTCTCTCTATCTCGCGCTGTCTTTCTCTCGCTCTTTGTCTGTCTCTCTCTATCTGTCTCTGTCTTAATCTCTTTGTCTGTCTCTCTCAATTGCCCACCCCCCCCCTTCTCTGCCTGTCTGTCTCCCGCTCTCTCTCTGTGTCTCTCTCTCTCTCTCTCGGTCTTGGTCTCAGTCTCTCTCTCTGTCTGTCTCTGCCTCTCGCTCTCTCTTGCCCCCCCCCCTCCCTCCGCCTGTCTGTCTCCCGCTCTCTCTGTGTCTCGGTCTCAGTCTCTCTCTCTTTCTCTCTCCCCTGCACTAACCTCCTCTGTGACGTCTCCTTATTTCATTATAATGTGAAATGGAAGCAGATTTACGCCTCTCTGTAATACACATTCTCTTCACCAGCCAAGACGTGTTCAGTGTCTCACATTTCCCACTGGAGTTCTGTAGATTATCTGCAGACTGACTGTAATTAACACCACGGCAATGTTGAATTATTAATTCTGTATGATTATGATCCATATTCAAAGATTTAAAGCGATTTTTTGGTTTCTATAGCAACAGCTCGTTCATAAGGACACGTCTGACGGATATGTATATATATAAGATCTACACATTTAATGAAGGAGTCTCCAGTGTCAAAGCTGTATCTAAGTTTCCTGGATGTTTCAGGATCATCCTGTCCTGTTATTTATTTTTCTCCTATAACACCAACACCACAGTAAACGATTCACCAGAACATTAAAACCGCCTGCTAAAACAACCCCACATGACCTGCTGTTGTGGAGATTTCCTAACCCAGACGTCTAGACTTAACTGTTTACTGCCTTGTCACTCAGTCACACAGATCCTTACACTTGCCCATTTTTTCTGCTTCCCACTCTTCAACTTTAACTTTTTTCATTTTCTTTACAAGGGGTGGTGTATGTTAGACAGCACATTCAGTGAACAGTCAGTTTGCAATGGTCTTAATGTTTTGGCTGATCTATGTAAATAGGTCTGGGATTTCTGGGCGCGTTACTTGTTAGCAACATTAGCGTCGTCAGCTCCAGTGCGAAACTAACGACACTGAACACGTCCTGACTGACCTGATTTGCTCCGTCTGGGGTAAAGTGGAACCGGGGGATAATTTTAAGACCTGCGCCCGTAAAGTGACTGAACGGAAATTACACTGAGATATTCGCCAAGTACCGGAAGACCCCCCCCCCCCAACCCCCCCCCCCAAAGTCTCATTCTGTGATTGTTTCTCTCCGTCTTTCTCTCTCGGTGTCTCTCACTCGTCCTCCTGCAGCATGTCCACCGCCTCCAGCAGGTGCAGGGCCATGTTGTACTGCGCGTGTTTCTCCGGCAGCATCTCGATCACGCGGCTCACCAGGCGGCTGATATGCTGCAGAGGGACAGAGGGACACCGGAGATCGCTTGGGTCCTGGAACACACACACACACACACACACACACTCTCACTGAAGATACAATCACACAAAATATTTTTGCACAGTAACATGAACACTAAAGCGTTCTGTCGTCAGTGGCCCTTCTTACCCTAGTTACTCCCCACACATCTGTACAGCACAGTGGACGTCCTGACTATTAGAGAACGGGGTAAAAGTGACCTGAGTGATGGTCAGGATGGTGGGATGGTGCGCCTGACGTCCAATCAGAAGGGTGCGTGTTCATATCTCACTCTGGTGTTAGTACCTGAACCTGAATTACATTGCTGATTGCATGTGTGTGTGTGTGTGTGTGTGTGTGTGTGACTGCACGGATGGGTTAAATGCGGAGTTCCACTGTGTGTGTGTGTGAGTCTTTGTGAGGTGTTGAGGTGAAGCTTACCATAGCTTTGAGCCAGGTACAGAGGGTGGGGGGAAGACGTGCCAGGAGCTCCATGTTGGCTTTGGTCTGAGTTTGTGAGTGAAACAGAGAGTAGGCCAGACGCTGACCAATCAGAACCAAGAGCTGGGAACCCAACACATCCTTATCCTCCACGGCCAACATCACCTGAGAGAGGATGGGGGGAGAAAGAGGGAGAGAGGGGGAGACGAGGAGAAACACACACACACAGGTGCCATTGTGATGAGATAATCAGCATTAATCACTTCACCTGTCAGTGGCTTTAATATTGTCTAATGGTTTTTAACTTCAGTAACTTGGCTCTTCTGTGTGTGTGTGTGTGTGTGTGTGTGTGTGTGTGTGTGTGTGTGTGTGTGTGTGTGTGTACCTCCTCAGCGCGCAGGTCCAGACCCTGGTTATACAGCTCACAGACGAGGTGTCTGCGCAGGATATCGGTGTTCAGCTGCAGCAGCGTGCCGAGCTCCATACACGTCTCCATCCACACCGAGTCCCTGACTGCTGCTTTAACACACACACCACCAACACCCTCCTCCCCCTGCTGCTTCACCTCCTCTACAGACAGAGGCTTCACCCATGCCGTCAACACACTCAGCAGAAACTACTCACACACACACACACACACACACACACACACACACACACACGTGAGGCTCTCAAAGAATTGAATAGGATGTGTCTGTTTACACAGGAAATAGAAATATGGCTTACTTCCTGTCTCAGAGCTACTAGACTGGGGTCCATGTCTCCGCTGGGCAGCAGCTGGATCGAGGTCAGCTCCCTGAAAAATGCATTCTTCCCCTATAGGAGATGACAGACAACAAATTACACACACACACACACACACACACACACACACACACACACACGGAGCTAATAATTCAATAAACATCTTGAAATCTAGTAAGAAGGTGACTCCACAACCTTGGTGTCGAAGAGGCTGAGGGGTTTGAGGCGCAGCGAGAAGCTCATGGCGGCGTGCAGCAGCGACGCTAACAGGCAGTGATGCTGCACCAGTGGGTAGTGCACCGCCCTCTGCTGCAGCGCTAACTCCGCTATGGAGGCCGGACCCTCAGCGCCGCCCCACACCTCCTCCACGCACACCTCCGGGACACTCACCTCCTCCACGCCCGAGTCCGCCTGACACACACACACACACACACACACGGCTTATTCATCACATCATGTTGTATTTATCTCCGTGCACATGCAAAAAAAGAGAAGCTACGCCACAGCCATTTCAGTCACACGGACGTTTCTCTAACCACAAACCACACGGCCGTCACGCTCGAATAATAAAACGCCAGTCAGGCATTGAGCGTGTTCATGCTGCTGTGCCAGGCTTCATCTGCGAGCGTGGTGCCGAGTGCCAGCTGTAAAGAGCCGCGGTCCTGCATGCGGGTTGACCCGCTGCTCACTTCTTACTTTAGAGTGAAGAGGAAAAGAGAGAAGAAAGGATGAGGACGAGACCTCCATCAGAGCCTGAAGCAGCTGTACACAGGAGCCCAGGAAACTGGTCATGGCTGCGTCGCCCATTCCTACATCCTACACACACACACACACACACACACACACACACACACACACACACAACAAGGTCATGTCTTTAGTCCTAAGATAACTGCATGGACAGTTTTCTAACAGAGTCCTGATTACTCACCCGTCTGCAGAGTCTGTCCTTTGGAGCTTTTCCCACCTACACACACACACACACACTTTAAACACTCGTATACAGTATTCTACCATAGTACACAAGTAAGCAACACACAGGTACACAGACACACCGAAAAACAGACACACACACACAGACAGACACACTGACACACCTTCTCCATTAAAAAGGCTGCTGCAGAGAAACGTTTTACAATAAACGTGTTCCACATCATGATGGAGATTCCTGAAAGAGAGACAGAGACAGAGAGACAGTGACAGAGACAGAGACAGAGAGACAGGTCACATGGGATGAAAGGAATGCTGATGTTCATTGTTGTGTGGTGTGTAAACATGTCCCACCTAACTGAATATGAGGACTGGAGATCATCTTCAGATACTCCACAGACCACTCCAGATTACGGCCCACCTACAGCACAGGACCAAACAGAGAAACAGACTGAGAAACAGTGAGTGAGAGAGAGCGTGTGTGTAAGTGTGTGTGTGTGTGTGTGCAAAGCTTCTTCACATGCTTGCCTCAGGGTCTTTGTTCCACTGGACCACGTACTCCCAACAGCAGTGAGCCCACAACACATCAGGAGAGAGAGAGTTGGGAAAACGCTGACACACACACACCAGCAGCTCTGAAACACACACACACACACACACACACACACACACACACACACGCCCACAGCAGCAGCATGTAGGTTATACAGTCACGAACCTGTTTAACTAGTGTAAATAAGGGAGGTGTTCAGGAGGAGGAGTTACCCTCCAGTGTGTGTAAGGAATCCTTCCCCTCAGAGTCTCGCTGTGGACACTGTCCCTCACTCCGGTCACTTCCTGTCCGCTGTACAATGTCTTTTAGCGTTTCAGGAGTGACGTCCTGTCTGAAAATCAGCTTCGCCACACTGTCTGCTACTCCACCTAAGAGAGAGAGAGAGAGAGAGAGAGAGAGAGAGAGTATCAGCTGGTCCAGAGACTAAGACAAATAAAAAAAAAAAAGAAAAAGAAATAAACAATTTCAGGACTTTATGATAAACGGTCAGTTTTACTGGAGGAAACGTCATCATCAGTGTTCAGTGCAGCTGGATATGTTACTGAATGTCACACACTGCGAGACATTGTGTATGCGTGTATTTGTGTGTGTATGTATGTATATGTAAGTGTGAGTGCGTGTGTATGTATGTGTTTGCGTATGTTTGTGTGTGTGCGTGTGTGTGTGTGTGTGTGTGTGTATGTGTGTATGTATGTGTGTGTGTGTGTGTGTGTGTTTAAGCAGCACCTCTTCCGCTCTCCAGTAGTGTTTTGACTGAGCAGCGCTGGACGGCACCCCCCGGTGATCCCTGAGGAGGAGGCAGACTCAGCAACGTCTGCAACGCCAACACATCCTCCAGCTGCCGCGCACACACCACCCACTGCTCCAGCTCCAGAGACACACACTCCCAGTCTGACTGCAACTACACACACACACACACACACACACACACACACACAGAGAATAGGAGAGAAAGCATATCATTAATTTAAGGCTCCACTGCAGTCGGCCCTACTGTTGGAGAAAACGTAATCAACACCGTCTGACCAATCAGAATCCAGAACTCGGCACTGCTGTGGTATAAATATCACACACACGCACGGTACCTTGTTCTCCGCTAGGGTTGTGATGGCGCTCTTTGCAGCACGGTGAGCGACAAGTGCAGCCAGCAGGGCGGCGCCGGCACTCTCTGACTGAACGCAAGCATTACGCACTTGCTGCCACCAGGGGGACACACACTGCATGTCCCATGACTCGTCCACCGCCCCTAACACACACACACACATACAGAACGCGACATGTAACAGATAACATAAGATCCTGCCTACAGCTTCTACCTTTCTAATCAATATATTTACAAATGAACACACACACACACACACACACCTTTCATGGAGCTGAGTGTGTTGAGGAGTGTGTGCATGTTCCTGATAGCATCTGCTCTCTTTAAGATCTCCTTCTCTCTGTTCAGCCACACGGTCAACAGCAGAGACTGAAAACACACACAAACAGTCGACATAATCAGAAATATGTTTCAAATTTAAAGACCACCATCATCATCATCATCATCATCATCCTCCTCCTCCTCCTCATCTTCATCATCATCTTCTGCTCACCAGTAGCTGCTGAGGGCTGATGCCACTCTGCTGTAGCGTCTCACACACTCGCTCCAGTGGACTCTGTCCAGAAAGACATCCCCAAAACAGGAAGCTACCTAAACACACACACACACACACACACACACACACACACACACACACACACACACACACACACACACACAAACAAGCCATAACATTAACACCACCAACCCACTGACAGGTGAAGCGAATAACGTTTATCACTGTATCACTAAAAGACTGAGACATATTTGGTCAGTTCTCAGTGTTATTGTGTAAACATCTGAGTGAATCTGAGCAGACTGTGACGTCTAGACGTCTGGTTCTGATCGTCTCTGAAACAGCAGGTCTTGTGGGGTGTGTCTCAGTATACAGAGATTAAAACCTACTAAAAAGAATGACAACCGGTGAACCAGTGACAGGGACATGAGAGACAGAGACACACTGATGTGTATGTGTGTGGGGGTGAAGGTTAGACCATCTGGTGTGAGTCTTTATGAAACAGTGTGTGTGTGTGTGTGTCTGTCTGTCTGTCTGTCTGTCTTTATAGAACAGTGTGTGTGTGTGTGTGTGTGTCTTTATAAAACAGTGGGTGTGTGTCTGTCTGTCTGTCTTTATGAAAGTGTGTGTGTCTGTGTGTGTAAGTGTCTTTATGAAAGTGTGTGTGTAAGAGTCTCTTTATGACAGTGTATGTGTGTTTCTTTATGAAACAGTGTGTGTGTGTGCGTCTGTCTGTCTTTATAAAAGGGTGTGTGTGTGTGTGTGAGAGACTGTTTTTATGAAACACTGTGTGTGAGAGTGTGTGTATGTGTGAGAGAGAGAGTGTCTTTATGAAACAGTGTGTGTGCGTCTGTCTTTATGAAAGTGTGTGTATGTGTGTATGTGTGTGTGTGTGTGTGTTTTCAGACCTAGCTGTGTCCAGTCTGTATCAGGGCCTCTGATCAGTCTCAGCTCTCCGGCCTCACACACCAACTGTGACAGAAATGTTTTGACCGGCAGCGGTCCTGCCCCGTCCTGAGCGAATGACACGGAGGGGCGGGAGTTTAACTCTGTATAACGCCGCAGGATTGGTCCGATTCGATTGAGGTCATCTTCAATACCAGGCACTGAGAGCTGAGGCGGAAGGGGGGGGGGACGACACAGAGAGAGAGAGAGAGAGAGAAAGAGAGAAAGAGAGAGATGTACACCCAAATATACTAAAAGAGTACTAAAAGACACCGTGTGTGTGTGTGTGTATGTGCCTCACTGATTCAGGCTCAGTGGGAGAGGAATCAGGTGAATGTAGGAGCTGGACGTAGGTGTAGAGCTGCAGCAATTTGAGCTGAGAAGAGCACAACTGCATCAATGATTCATCTACTGCCTCAGGGTCTGCAAAACACACACACACAAACACAAACACACACACACACACACACACACACACACACACACTCCTAATAAACACCTTGTACAATACAGGACGGAGAAAAGACCATTAAAACACATGCGAATGCTGTGTGTGTGTGTGTGTGTGAGTATGTGTGAGAGTGTGTGTGTGTATCTCTCTTCACCTTGTTCCTTTAAACTCTCCAATAAGGCTCGAGTGATGTTGATCAGACACGAGACCGGAGCGGTCTTACCGGACAGCACAGACTCCAGCGCCTGGAAATACAACATCACACACACACACACACACACACACACACACACACACACACACACACACACACACACACACACACACACACACACTGTGACCAGGCGGGAAGTTACATTATTATTTTTTTTATTAGTTACTGGGGCAGCCGTAGACTTCTGGTTAAGGAAGCAGCCTTGTGACTGGAGGGAACTCAACCCCCAGCCTCTTCCTAGGTGCCGTGGATGTGGGCATGTGTGTGTGTGTGTGTGTGTGTGTGTTTTACTGCACGGATTGGTTAAATACAGAGGTCTCATTCCTCTGTGTGTACAGTAAACACAGTAGGCAGTTCACTTTCACTTTGCTTGTTTGCGGTAGAGAAAACCGGAGTGTGCAGCAGAGACCACCCTGTGTTTCTGAGCGGCACTCTCTCTCTCTCTCTCTCTCGTCTCTCTCTCTCTCTCGTCTCTCCCCGTGTCTGTACACCAGGGCTGCATCCGAAACTGCATACTTCCGTACTGGACAGTATGCGGAAGCAGTATGCAATTGTGACTAGCGTGTCCGAATGTGCAGTACGCATCAAGCAGTAGGCGAAAAGTTCCCAGATGACGAACTGCATCGGGAGACATTGGCTGCATCCGAAATGCAATACTCCTGTACTAGTTAGTACGCAAATCTAGTAAGTGACATGATGTAGTGCGTACTGATACCTAGAATGTATGAG
>JAOVVF010000002.1:23796886-23806886 GCA_028565595.1 Duopalatinus emarginatus
CTTCTTCTTCTTCTTCTTCTTCTTCTTCTTCTTCTTATTATTATTATTATTATTATTATTATTAGACCAATCTAGCAATTAGACTGATGTACCAGTTCATTCATATTATGTTGGAAATAACGCTCAGGTTTTTCTGTATAAATGAATCAGCATAAGCTCTTATTGTAAGATAAGATAGATGTAGGAAAACAACATCAGTAAAAAAAACCATAATTTTAGTCAAATGTCCCACATATACCCCATCTTTCATTGTAACACATTACCACAATGCTACTGTTGCTAACAAGTGACCATTACATTACAAAACTATTATATAATAAAAATGGTTAGTATTATGGGATCCTATTTTCATACTAAAAAAACATTCATAATTAGAAAGTGATTAGAAAAAAAAAATTAATAAAAAATTAATAAAATGAGTGAATAGGAAGAGAAGCATGAGTGTGATCAGTCTCTAATTTGACATGACGGGTCTCTGTGTACCCGGGTCCGAAAGTTCCAATTTTAATGGTTGTGGCTTGAAAATGTACCAAATTAGAGCAGTTAAAATAATCCCATTCTGTGCCCTTGTGTACTTTTATGTCTATCTTTCTGTGTGAGTGTGAGTGTGTGTGTGTGTGTGTGTGTGTGTCAGACAATGAGGTATATTAGAAAGATTTCAGAAAGAAGAAGTATCACTACCATTTTAAATTTTAAATGGTGTCTTTAGGTGAATTTCTAAGAATTTTCATCAGAGAAAAACTGACTTAAACTGATAACTTACTCAAGCATCGTCCACACAAGTTATTAAATAAGTTATTATTTAACTTTTTATTTAGTTATTATAGAAATAAATGAAGGGAAATTGAAAAAGTGAAACAAGGAGAAGGATCAGTGCAATCTGTCCATAAATTTACACGACAGGACAATTACAGCAGTTAAAAATTCAATGGATGATTTTTTTTTTTTCATGGAAAAACAAGTGTAGTGGAAGACGGGATGAACATTTCCACAAACTGTATACAAGCAAATTTCTCCCTAACATTCCAGGAGATTAAGCCTTTGACCCGTGTCAATATCCCGAAAGCTGTAGGAGAAGATCTTAACCAAATATCGGGTGGAATAATAATGAAAATCTTTGGAAGAAAAATTAGTTTGTCACTGTTCCATCTCATTATGGCAGATGCTCTTATCCAGAGTGTTATACAAGGTTACAGGTAGGCCAACGTGTTAGGAGTCTTGCCCAAATCACGCCCTTATTGGTGTAGTGCGCACTGGCTGCCCAGTCTGGCAATCGAACCCAGGCCTCTTACATAGGAGCCAATGATGTTACCAATGTACCACACCAACCACCTTCTATAAATTGATAATATTTGGGACAATATGATTTATCCCAATATGTCATTTTGGACAATATGATTTATCCCAAACTATTATGTACTTAGCAGGGGAAAGATCAGTACCATCATCATCATCTTCACACCATGATACAGTCAAATCTGATGAAGATACATCATTTTTAACACATCACATAACGATTTCAGCTAACTCAGCTAAATTGGATTGATGTGTGTACCACAGGAAATCTTAACATGGAAGTCAGAGTCAGGAGAAAGAATCAGACTTCAAACTCTAAAGCCAAAACAAAGAACAGTCCAGAGCATGGAGAAAGTATTGAGCTGGGTTCTCACCTGACAGAAGATCAACAGGTGATCCTGATCCTGCACGACAACACACACCTCACCACTCATCACTTTTACATATAGAGATGTCCTGAACAATTTGACCAAAGTTCAAATTCAAATATGATTAATGTCATTGTTTCTATAGTAACATAGTAATTGTTTAGTATTTAAAAGTAAACCCTCAAGAATACATTGATATGGTTGATAAAGGTTTCTATAAGGAGATAACATGACATATACACACACACACACACAACATAACATTTATGGAAGGAGTCTCCAGTGTCAGTGCTTTGTAGCAGTCAGAAATAAAGCTCCAAGTTTTTAGTTAAGTCTGTATCACGCATCACTGATTATTTTACTATAAAGCACGCCCCCTAGTGGTGCATTCCTTTATATTCTGTTCTCTACACTGTCTACCTGAAGTACCTGGTTTGTGTTCCAGTCGAGCTCCACAACAGGTGTTCGCTCTGTCCTCAGACGTATCGTGACCTGGCTGAAGCAAAGCACTTTATACTCCTGGCTCCACCATGCTGGTGTGACACTGAAGCAGAGCATCATGGGTAATCCGTCATGGCCTGTGGTGCTGGTACAGATAGGCCTGTGGCTGCTGCTGCTGTGGCTCCTCTCCAGCCTGCACATGGGCTTGCCCTGTTTCCTCCTGGCACTCGTCTTCTGGATCTACAACATGTATGGAGGAGGACCACCTCTGTCAACCCTTATTGACAGGAGGCAGGAGGAGCAAGGGCACTGAAAGACTGTCCTCCTTTAACCATCACCTGAATAAACCTGGAATACATTAAACACTGTAAAGCTCATCAGTTCTGAATAGACGCCTGTCAGCTTCTGTCTCCATGTGTCTCCTAGATTATAAATTTACTGCTCTAATAAAGGCTGTTTGATTTTTTTTTTTTTAAACACAAACATCTCGATTCCTTCCATCAAGACATTGACTTCACAAGACCCCTGAAAGTGTTCAGTGTTATCTAGGACCAAGACATTAGCAACAGATCCTTCTGTAGATCTTCTGTAGAATCAGACGAGAAGGTCTATCCTTCACCTCCCCCATGACCCTGTATATTGGGACACACCCTACAAGACCTGCTGTTTTGGAGATGATCTGATCCAGACGTCTGGACATAAAAAGTGGTCCAAGAACATCTGACACAATAATAATAATGCTAAACAAAAACATCACAAGTGGACAAATAAGACAGGAAGTTGTTTTAGATCCATTTATTGACTTCAAAGAACATGAAACCTAATTATACAAATTCAGTTTTGGAATATGTTCCCTGACATCCAATTATAAGTTAAGGAAAAAATATTAAAAACTAAATAAAATTAAGACATTAGTCAAAAAAACAAAAAACAAAACATGACAAATATCAAATGAGGCAACAAAGTTCACACCAGAAAGAAACAAAAGAACGCATCCTTATGGACAACATACGTGACTGAGAGCGGCGTCAGCCAATCAGATCGTTTCTCCTCTTTAATCGATATCTTTCCCTCTGAATCAGGTACAACTGATGCTTTTTATTTTCTCTTGTGCTGACACGTAGTGGTCACCAGGGGGCTCCAAACATCACTGCCCTTCATCATCTTCCCAACAGTTTACGTTTACAATAAACCACTCGACTTCCTCCTGAACCACTTTTCATCATAGTGCATGAAAGACACGACAACCGTCACCTCTCAAAGGAATACGGAAAAATAAACCTACTTAACTGGAATTATGTTCAAAATGAAAAGAGTTTAAGAGTGCAAAACAAAACGAACAGACGAGGAGGAATAATAAGCAATTAATGCTGTAATGAACTTTTAAATTAACTCCATACAAGAAGTTTCCCATCACATTAATACTGCGCTTGAGAGAGTGTCACTCCAAAATCCCCCCTTTAACACCAACACTGTTATTATTATTATGATTATTATTATGTTATTATTATCATGAAGAGGAAAAAGCACTGTGCAAATACAAGCATGTGATTTTTAATTCTAATCCTCGTCCTCTGCCGAGAGATGGAAAATGTTTCTGGACGTCTTCCTTAAGTATATAAATACAAATCTTTAATAATTATTTGATCTTTTTCCACAAAAAGATCTGGTGGCTAATCAGAAACTGTCCCAGACAGAGAGAGAGTGAGACAGAGAGAGAGACAGACAGAGAGGCATACAGACAAGGCAGACAGACAGACAGACAGAGGGACTGACAGAGAGACAAACAGGATAGCAGATACATGAAAAAAGGAGGAGATGGAGAGAAAGAGAAACAGACAGATGAAAGAACAGAAACACACAGACAGAATGAGAGAGAGACAGAGGGAGACAGAGAGAGAGAGCTGAGATGGACTAAGCCAGACAGATGGAAGAACAAAAACACAGAGAGAGAGAAAGACAGAGAGAGAGAGAGAGAGAGAGAGAGAGACAAATAGGCAGACTTAGACAATGAGAGACAGAGTAGAACAGAAACATGGAGACAGACAGACAGACAGGCAGACAGGAGAAAGAGAGCCGTCTCTGATTATAAATGTCTGGCTGTTTTGTTAGTGGCAGTAACCTGCGCTCAGATCAGTGTTAGAGCTCAGAGAATGACTGAAGTCAGGAAAACATTTACAACATATCCGTCTGTTCCAAGTCTCGTCTGGTCGCACCGTACGTTTAAATCCTCGTTTATCTGGACTACTGCAGGTAGGCATTAATGTTCTCTAGTAAAAAAAACTTCTTCAGAGTTGAGAGTCAGTCGTTTTAGGGCCACTCAGAACATCAGTGAGCCTTTAAAGTCAGATTCATGACCGTGTCTGTGGAAAAATCATCAACAGTGTGTCGTTCACTATGCTCGTCCGATCTCTCTGTCTGGTCTCTCTGTCCGGTCTCTCCGTCACTGATGGATGAAAATGCACCGAAGCCTGGTCTAATAGAGCGGTCGCATTACATCATACTGTAGTGTGTGTGCGCGTGCTGTACATCTTAGTGCACTCGTTTCAGTCATGTGTGTAAAAACAGAACACGTGTGTGTGTGTGTGTGTGTGTACACACCACATAAAGACCAACATAAAGCCCCCAGTTTAAACTTTTGAATTAAACACCTTATGAAGAAATCACGGTAACATCGATATTAATGTTAATACTGTGTCTGAGAGAGAGAGAGAGAGTTCCTCCGTGCTCATCCATGTAATTATTAATATTAAAAAGACCACTGAACAGGCAGAGACACACAGAAAGCGCTTATCACCTGATCACGGCAAAAAATTATATACACCCACATTAAGAAAAGAGTAAAGGGGACGAGGGGGAGAGGCTGATTGTGAATAAGTACCGCCTCCAGGCTGTGTATGTTTGAGGGGTGGGTAGGCGGGCGGTTTCGGGTGGGCGGGGCAGGCCGCTCACCTCTTCTTCGGGGCCTGTGTGGTGCGGGGAGGTGTGACGGGGCGGCCCGAGTTCACACCTCCATACTGATACTTAGCCTTCTTCTCTGAGGGCTTCAGGATCTGGAAGGGAGAGGAGGGAGGGAGAAAGAGGGAGGGAGGGAGAAAGAGGGAGGGAGGGAGAAAGAGGGAGGGAGAGAGAGTGAGAGAGAGGAAGAGGAACAAAGTAAGAAAGACGGCGGAGAGAGACGGACACAGAGAGTGAGAGAGACAGTGAGAAAAAAAAAAAAAGAGGTGTACACACACACACACACACACACAGACAAAAAAAACAGGCACAAAAAACAACAGAAAAGACAGAGAGAGGACGTAATAAAAAAAGATGACAAGGAAATTCTTTGTTATAAAGAATTCTTTTTTAATATTTAGTAAATACAATTTCTCCTCTTCAGTGAACAGTATGAAGTGTGTGTGTGTGAGTGTGAGTGTGTGCTGTACCTGAAAGGAGCACATGAGGGACTCGTCGACGCTCATCATCCCCCCGGCGTTGTCGAACTCTCCGCAGTAGTTAGGTGCTGAGAACAGAGTGACCAACTGCCGCTTTGCAAAGAACTCGTAGCCGTCCTCCACCACCTACACGTGATGGAGAACAATCAAAAAATTGTCCACCTGTCCCTGTGTCTGAGCGGTTACTATAGAAACAATAAGAGGTGACCCTGTGGGGGTCCGATTACCCAAACACCTTCTGACCAATCGGAGCGGAGCTGTAAAGACAGGTGAGGGTTGTACCTGGTGCGCTCTACAGATGAGGTCCAGGTCATGGCGATTGAGGAACTTGCTGACCACGTCGGCTCCAAAGGTGAAGGACACGCCCCGATCGTTCTCTCCCCAACCCTGCACGTCTTTATCAGGGTCTGACCACAAGAGGTCACACAACAAACCTAAAGACACACAGAGAGAGAGAGACAGAGAGAGAGAGAGCGAGAGAGACAGAGAGAGAGAACGTTATACATTACACGTTAAAGTAAACTATTAAATTAATGTTAATGAAGGTGTTCAGTAACCAACACTGTGTTTATTAGTGAATGAGGTCAGGATCATGTGACCTGAGAATCACATGATCACTGAGAATCACTGCATCACACGCACACTCTCGCACGCACACTCACACGCACACGCACGCACGCTTGCGTGCACGCACGCACGCACGCTCGCTCGCACGCACACACGCACGCTCACACGCACGCTCACACGCACGCTCACACGCACACCTGTATCAGGAACATCTGTGGGCCTCATGATCCTTCGGATCTGCTCCATGGACTGCAGGTCAGGGGAAAGACCTGAGAAGGAGGAGGAGGAGGAACAGGTATAAACTGATCGAGCTGAACAAACTGGGCAATAGATTTAATTGTGATATTTCAGACAGGAGGACTGTAACACCCCCCCCCCCCAACCCCTCCCCTCTTTCAGCCCTGTGAACTGACTGAGCTGTCTGACCTGTCTAACGCACCTGACTCTGTTCCAGTCATGTTTACACACTCATGAGCCACAGGATGGTCGATACTGCAACAAGCTCACAATCTGTAACACCCACCAGGCCAAAGTAGGGCATAGAGAAGCAACTTGGAAACACTCTGGACAACCAGTTTAATTTACGACACTGAACACACCCAGTATAAAGAAGCTGCCTGAGCGTCTATACACATGTAAAGCTAAAGCTAAAGCTAAAGCTAGCACAGCGCAAGTCACATTACTTCTCAGATTCCACATTGAAGAAAAGACAGAAAAATGTTCGTGTCTGTTATAGTTTTCAGAAATAAAAGAAAATAAAACTGGTCAGGGTTGGTACGGAGCCCCTAAAGGGACATAATTAAAAAAAAAAAAAAAAAAAAAAAAGAAATCACATTCACAATCCCTTACTAATGTTTTGCGTTCCCTCGCAAACGTAGAATCACTTCATAATTCATATGTATGTAGAGTAATAACCCCCGAACTGATATCTACTGGTCTGATGGACTAGTTATTAGAAATGTCCTTTTTATAATGTGTTAAATTTCAGTAATCAGTAAAATACAGTTACGGTACAATCACTTGGACACATGGATGTGGATAAACATGGAGATTTTTTTGTGGATCACCAACTGAAACGTTTGCAGTGGTCTTTAGGACTGTCTGGAAGGAAGGATTACTCTACATTACATACAGTGGTACAGCCGCAGGTGTAAAGAGTGTGTGTGTATGTTACATATATTACACATTTAGCAGTTAAAGTCACAGCAAGGCACAGATCAGTTGAAGGGTTTATATCGTTGTTTTATGTTGAGAAAAGATGATATGTCTTTATTTTACAGTCCAAGATCAAAGTTAAATTCAGCTGCCCCACAGGTCACCTGACACATATAGCAAGCACAAAAGCAACAACAAAACATTTGTGAGGAAACGCAATTATATTTACGAGGGAACGCAAAACATTTGTGAGGGAACACATTTATATTTACAAAGGAACGCAATTATATTTGTGAGGGAACGCAAAACATTTGCGAGGTAACGCAATTCCTTGCCTTTTTTTTTTTTATAACCACGTCTCTTTAGGGGCTTTGTAGCTTGAGTCCCTGTATTCAGCCAAAATCGCACAGTTCAATCAGCTACATGGAGGTGGGTTACATTTAGCCACGCCCACAAAATGCCACTGAAGACAACACTTACAGAGCTGAAAATGAAAGTGGAATGAAAGTGAAAGTAAAGTGTAAAGTAAACATTCAGTGCCTTTATGCAGTAGCCTGACTTTAGCATTTATTTAATCCAGTCATGCAGTGAAACACACTAAGGGCAGTAAACACACAACCATAAGGGACAGCACCTGGGGAGCAGTCGGGGGAGGTTTAATGCTTTGCTCAAGGGTTTTTTTCGATACGAGGGATCGACTCGGCGACCTTTCGGTGTCAAGATCGGTATGCCCCCTATAGGTAAAAGTGAGGTATTTACCTCCATGGCAGCAGAAAATCTTCTCATCGATGATGGCAGCGATGGGGAGGCAGTTAAAGCAGTCGGTGAAGGTCTTCCACAGCTTTATGTTGAACCTACGCTTACCTGTAACACACACACACAATTTTTAACAAACACAGTGTTTTTAAAAAGGCCACAATACCCAAATGACTATTCGACCCAATCTGGACTCACACTCATCGTAGAAGCCGTAGATGCGGTTGATGGAGGCGCACTCGTGATTACCCCTGAGCAGGAAGAAGTTCTCTGGGTATTTAATCTTGTACGCCAGCAGGAGGCAGATGGTCTCGAGTGACTGCTTCCCTCGGTCTACGTAATCACCCAGGAAGAGGTAATTCGCCTCTGGGGGGAAACCGCCATACTCAAACAGCCTCAGCAGGTCGGTGTACTGACCATGGATGTCACCTACAGGGTAACATGGCATAGTTAAACACGGACAATCATGGAGACAGTTGGACAAGTCTCCTTTAAAAACGGGATTGTTTTGGTCTTTTGGCTTTAAAATAAATAAAACACTACGAATTTGGCAGGGATCGAATTCTCCATCTTTTATCTAAAACCGTTTCTGAGTAAGACAGAATCCAACCCAGAGGAGACACGAGCCAACACTGACTGTGGTACTATTTCAGAAACATGTCCAGATACACAGCAGATGAAAAAAAAACCATGATACACACCGACATGCCAGAAAAACTGGTACAGACAAAAATACATATATATGTTATGGCTCCATATTGATATGGGGTTTGTTTAGCTGCCATTCCACAGGACCCCTGGTACACCTACAAACGTCTCCTGTAACGGTTGTATGTTAAAATCTAAACTTCACTTCTACCTCTGAAATGTTACGACCCACTGAAAATCTTAAAACTTAAAACAGGACAACTTAGAAATAAAACTAGGGAACATTTGTGAGGGAACGTGATTATATTTGCCAGGGAACGCAAAACATTTGTCCGCAATTCCTTGCCTTTTTATAACCACGTCCCTTTAGGGGCTTCGTAGCTTGAGTCCCTGTATTAATTTTCATGGCCAAAAAAACCCCAGCTCTAGAATCTTTCCTACATGCCTGTCGCTATATATGTTGTACGAAACGAACGACCTGCACTGATTAGAACTGCGATGTAGTTTACATAGGCTCTTCTGTACCACTCCTGTTGATTTTAAGGCAGGGAGGTCACTGATTAATCGACGGTGCAAAACGGTTGGCTGTTGGTGGCATTTCATGGCTATTTTGTGCTCGTTACAGTATGTATGGGATTCCAGGGTAGAGGTCTGCACTGGCATTGGGTCCCACCGGATCCCAATGCAAATCTCGCGGGAAAGGGCGGTTTGCACTTAGCTGCGGGCGGGAATGGGCGGCTAAAGCTAAACACTGCAGGATTATAGACTATAGCCTAAAGGTAATTCCAAATAAATAAAACACAGAGAATGAGAATAGAATATGAGACTACCTTTATTTAATTTAAAAACTACATGAAAATAATGAAATAGGAGCGCTATTCCTGACAAGTGCGTCAAAAAGCTGCAGGTCAGGAAAACGAAACAAACCCCAAGAATCTCTTTATTATTAATATCCTATATTAGGTTTTCTCCTGCAGGATGGAGAAGACACAAAATCACTACATCTCTATCAATGTGCGGGAATAATTCTCATAGCTTCGCGGGTTGTGGCTGGGAGTGGACATGCACGTTGTGGGAATGGACGGGACACGTTGTACAGACGCTGCGGTAATGGTCAGAAATTCGTTGGGAGCGGGATGAAGAAAACAGTCCTACGCAGTTCTCTATACCAGTGCTACGATTCCCACTGCGCTGGTCTTCACGCTCACTGCCTGCCAACCGACCGTTGGTGAATTCACACTTCCCTCAGATTTCACACTTAAAGTGGGTCAGACTGAGAAGAATCTCACCAAACTGGTAAAGTATGGAGGAACAAATGTTTTTCACTGTTTA
>JAOVVF010000002.1:23831299-23849072 GCA_028565595.1 Duopalatinus emarginatus
CAAAAAATGTTAGGTGTTTAAGGTTTGTTCAAGGACACTTCTGTCGTATCTTGTCGGTATGGGGGATCCAACTGGCAACCTTTCAGTCACAAAACCGATTCCCTAACCTCAAACCACTGCAATAACTTTGATATTTCAATATAAACCTATCACATTGATTCGCAATGACATGCAATATGCCGTATGAGGCCCTGCGAACAAACTGTTACCATAGCAACAATAACACATTTAAATAAAAACATTAACTTAAACCTGTAACTACTCTCACACCTGCTGTTATAGAAAAATAATCACCACCTTCTGGCACCTATATATGTATACAGTGTGTATTAAAACGAAATGACGTAATAAAATAAATGAACCCTGATTTCGGGAAAACACCATCACCACACGCTGATCCCCACAGGCAAAACATCTGGAAGGTGATTATCAATTTGCCCACCTGGCTGGCAGCTCATATAGGACAAAAAAGGACCAAATCACATTAGCAAAATAGCAGCATGCTAATGTTCTGTTATATTGTTCCCTGCAGACCCACCAGGAGAAAAGCTGCCTTCTGGCCTAAAGGCACACAGACACATTAACAGTTCTCTCAGGTCCGGGCTTTATGAGCATCACATCAACAGAACCCTATCCATCTTTCACCCTGCAGTCAATCAGGTTGACACACATACACTCACTTAGCTGTTTTGCCCTCTCACCCACACGGCCCGTATTAGCTCATGTTGATAATATCACTAGAATAGCCTCCTTTCATCTTAGAAATATTGCTAAGATTAAAGTATGATGTCACTAAAACTACTTTATGATTTTGTTACCTCTAGGTTGGATGACTGTAATGCGTGGCTGCCTGTTTGTTCTAGTAGACAAGCTCCACACTGCACTGGCTCCCAGTAACGTCTCTTAAGATCTGCCATGCCTACTTTAACAACAGGTGCAGGCTCTTTGTTGTTACCTTGAATAATAAGAGCTATAATAGGGGGTGGATCCTTCTATTATAGAGCCCCACATTTATGGAACAGCTTTTTAATTATTGTTCAGGACTCAGACACAGTCTGAGTCTTTAAGTCTAGGCTGAAAACATATTTGTTTAATAAAGCATTTTGTTATTAGTATAGTATTTCAAGAACCAAGAGTATTTTAAGAGTATTTTCAAGACTAGTTCGATAGTTATTTGTAGTTCAAGATGCAGAACTGGAGGGTTCATGGGTGTTGGGTGTTATGGTAAACTGGGATGTTTGGATGCTGCAAACCCCCCCCCCCACTCTCACACGTTTACTCAGGTTTGATAACAATGGGGTGGCTGGCCGCCTTATTTCCCAGGGTGTCCTCACGTCTGTGTCACCTTCTGGTTCTCCCTCATAGTTATGCTGTCATAACTAGCTCTTTTACCAAGTTCCTACTTGGTTCCTGCAAAGTTCCTAACCACTACACTGAACAGCATACATAAAATTTGTGCACTTTTTTCTCAACCCTCTTTTCACTTCCAACTTGGACAAACTACTCGTTACACGACTAAGTCACCAGAAGATACCAGTGACCCAATTCCCAACTCCTTCTGCTTGATTCACCCTGATGCCATATGTCTGCATGGAGTCTCATCAGCTGACCATTACTCAACACAATAGACAGCCTTGACAGACATGACATACTTCATGTTAAAACTATAACAATTATTTGGCTATACATTTGCTGTATTTTTTACATAGCAGGGATTTTTTTTATAATTTGTCACCCAGATGTGGAAGGGTTCCTCTCAAGGCTTCTTCCACTAGTCACCTCAGGGAGTTTTTCCTTGCCATAGTCATCCATTCTCATCAGGAATAAAATTTATGTAAATGTAAAATCTGGGTAAAACGCTTCTATAACACCTTTAACAATATCCATTGTTAAAGGTGTTATAGAAATAAAACTGAATTAAAGTGAATTACATCATCTGCCCATCTGCATCCTACCTGAACTCATCCTTAATCTCCACTACACAACAAAACTATTACAGTGTGTGAAACAGACACTGGAATCTCATCAAGGCTACAAGGCTTCAAGCAAAGAGCTTCTCCGCCATCTTTCATTTCTGATTTTTTTTATTCATTACAAGCAGAGCTGATAGAAGTCCATCTGCAAGTCAAAGGTTTATATATGCTATTGTTTCTCTAGTAAAAGCTCATTTACAGAGACCTGTACATTGACTCTCCTATTTGCCTACTGTGCTTGCACACAGAGGAATGTGACCTTCGCATTTAACCCATCTGTGCAGTGAAACTCACACACACAACAGTGAACACTAGGGGGCAGTGAACACACTTGCCCGGAGCCAGCAGCAGCCCCAAACCACGGCACCTGGGGAGCGTTTGGGGGAGTTAGGTGCCTTGCTCAAGGGCACCTGAGTCGTGCCTGTGCGGGGATCGAACCTTCCCTAACCACTAGGCCACGGCTGCCCCATTAATGTCAGCAGATGGAAGGAGTCTCCAGAGTCAAAGATACAGCAGAAATTGTTCTGTTTAAATAAAGATATTAAATCCATTTCTAACCCAGTCAGCTTGCTGGTTAGTTCCAGCCCCTCTGTTGTACAAACATGTTGTTCATCATGGTAGGACTAATTTGGCTACTGTGAATATCACCAGAGATCCTTAAATTGCAAACAAACCTAATATATGCTTATGATCTGGGCAAAAGCAAGTGTGCTGAGTGCCAATGATAAGTAGCCATGTCCATAGTTTTTGTAATGCCATTTGGAATCTCAGCAAAAAATCTCTCAAACAAAACTGATTTTTGGCTCTTATTTATAATTACAGATTGGCCCAGCGGAAATAAGACACCATGGTGCCTTCTGACATTCAGATTTGGATGACCATCACTGTTATTCCACAGTGGTATTCTGAGGAAATTAACACATCCTTAAGGAATGGAGCATGGCTAAGGATAGGATAAGAGTTGAAATACGACAGGAGAACTCCCCTAATACCAGCGTCATACACAGAAACTAGCACCTTCCCCATCATAAACTGCATGCCACTGTCCTATGTTACTGTGGCCGCCTAAGATCCGATCAGCAACTGAATGTTAACTAAAATAAGAATCATATTACACAATTTTTCACCTAGTCATCAGATAGGCACCTGCCTTCGTCATGCCCATGACACCTCCATAAGCAGCTTGCAGTGAGTTCTGGCATCCCAGACCCACTCCTCTCCAAGTTAACCTTACAAACCTACTACTCAACACCCATTATACTATTCCTAAATATTTAGTCATGCTCTAATCTCTTCCACTCACCCTGAGACCTTTTTATCTACAACCACTGACTCGCCCTTTCAGCTACTTCTGACAGTTCTTTTACAGCTTTGTAAAATACTTAGCACACGGTTTTTAATTCCAAATTCAATTAGCAGACACGTGGTGGACTTTGCTAGAAAACCCCTAACCCCTATTTCTACTGGTCTAATATGTGCCTGACACCCAAGCTCTCTCACTTCAGCTACTAACTCTGAATACTTTAATTTCTTCTTTTCATAAGCTCCCTCAACTTCATCCTCCAATGGAACTGTCAGCTTTATAAAATAAACTATCCTCCTGCTCTCTGAGTACAACACCATGTCTGGGCTCAATATGGTTACCCTGATGCAGTGTGGAACCTGCAATCTGGTGTTTACATCCACTATTAGCCTTCAGTCACGCCCTTCGTGTCCTGTCTTCGCACATTTAAACTCTTCTACTAAGCTATTCAGCTGCAATTCTCACACTCTTAGATTTACTGGGTTTAACCTTCATCCTTGCCCGGTTATTACCTAAAGTCTTCAACAACCGTCGTGTACATGGTAGAGAAGTTGTTAACGTCATCATATCATACATGTACACCCTAATTGCGGGTAGCCAGGTACCATTGTACAACCTCTCCCCACCTACAACCCATTTAAAGGCCCTGATTATCTAATCTATTGCTATTCTGAATGCTAATGGAGAGACTGTGCACCCTGCCATTACACCTATTTTCAGCCGTTGCCATGCTGTGACATACTCCCCTGTACTAAAGCAGAACTGAATATCTTCAGTAAGCCTTAACCGGCCTTGTAACCTTATCTGGCACAGGGAAAAACCTGGAAAAAGCCTTCCATAGTAAGTCATGTGGAACAGAACCAAATGCATTAGCCAAATCTAAAGACACCACATTGAGGTCTCTTCTCTCTGTCTTTCCTGACTGAATCTGATGCCAAATCATACTATTATGCCCTAAACAACCAACAAATCCTGAAATCCCTGCCTTCTGCACTAAAGAATACATTATCTTATTAGCTCTCAGGTATCTAGTCTCTTTGCAATTACACTAAAAAAATTCACATTAAATAGACTGATAGAGTGAATCTGCTCAATGGCGACAGAATCATTCTCTTTCGGTATAAGGATAGGCTACCCACTGCTCTTCACTACTCCTTTGGAATAATCCCTTTTCTTCTACACTATAACTATAGTTTTCCATAAAATCCTCAAGATGTCACGTGCACTTTTATACACTGCACTACATCTTGAACCTCACTCCATACTCATAAACAAGCTTACCTACTCTATTCAACCTGTTTTCTGGAGTTCCCTTGAAATCAGCCATTATAACTTTCAGATCACTTCTTCATGCTATCTTATGTCCTGGACCTCCTGCCATCTCACCTTCTTGTTCACCAACAACTTCTGTTTCACCCTGATGTGCACTGAAATTCGTTTCCATAGTACCAGAGGTATTTATATCCTGCGAGCTGTGGTATGTAACCTGCCACTGGACTTCACCTGACTGACTCAAACAATTTTGTGATGGGTATTGCGGGTCCCCTGCGAGGTGGGGCCCCTGCGCTCATTTCTCCAGGCACCTCTTCTTCCCTTGAATGAATTCTCAGCCCTCTTACTGACGTCAGTTTGCTTCATGCACAGACACAAACCTGCAGCATCTTTGCCCGTGTTATCCTGCCTCTATGTTTGACCAACATCTCATAGTCAAGTCTATAAATAAGATAAGATAACGCTTTATTAATCCCAGAATGGACATTAGGGTGTTCCAGCAGCTAAGACTAAAACACTGTAACACAGAATTAAACATAATAAATAAAATAATATAAAAAACACAATAAAATAAAACTACAAGAAAAACCAAAGAACAACAAAAAGACTATATAGGCTGTATTTTTATTAATACTTATTCCCCAGTGGACACTCTTGACCAATACCACCTGGTCCTGCAGAAGTTTTAACTAACAATACTTCCCCCCTGACCAATACCAGCCATTTAAACAGAAGGCCTAATTAAACCACCTGCTTCTACAGAAAATCTGTCCAATACCACCTGGTCCCACAGAAACACTGACCACAGAAACTGCCCGCCCCCACAGAAGGATTGATCAAAAGCAGCTGCTCCAAAAGAAACTTTGAGCAATACCACTTTCTTCTGCAGAAAAGGGATACCAATGTTACATGCTCCTCCAAAATCCATGACTAATGCCACCTGCTCCTGCAGAACGTTTGCCCAGTCCTGCTCCTACTGACACTCTTGACCAATACCACCTGACCAACAAAAGATGGATCCAATACTTTGAAACAATACAATTTAACCGATACCACCTGTTTCTGCAGAAGGTTTAATTGATACTATCCACTCACACAGAAGGATTGATTAATTCCACCTGCTCCCACAAAAAGGTTGACCAATAACATCCACTTCTGTGGAAAGTGTGACCAATAGCATCCCCTATGTGCTCCTACAGACACTCGTGACCAGTTCCATTTGCTCCACCAGAAGGTTATCCATTATCACCTGCTTCTGCAGAAAGTTTGACCAATACCACTTGCTCCCACAGAAAGACTGACCAATACCAGCAACTTGCCTATAAGGAAGTGTTGTGCTTTTCCCAACATACCTCCCCTAACTCCTCATTCTGATCCATCCCCACCCGAATCTTGTCACAAACCTGCTCCTCCAGAAAAAGTGATCAGTATCGTAGACTCCTGCAGAAAGTTTGCCAAGTTTCCTATTTGCTCACTTGACCAACACCACTTCCTTCCACAGAATGTTTGACCAACACCACATGCTACTGAAAAGACTTTGACCAATCCCACCTGCGCCCACAGTTATTTTTGTTTGTACCTTCCAGTGATACATTTTCTCAGTAACTAAATTAGTTCTATTTCTCAAAATATAAACAAGACTGTGACCTGACCAGAATAAAGAAGTAAAAATGTGATGCCGGGCTGCATGAGCACAATTGTATAGGCTCTAGTGTGGCCCCTTTAGGCTGCCTACCCACTTTGGTTATGTATTTTTGTTGGTTCTTGCAGGATCCCAGTGCCAATGCACTAGTGCCCAAAATTGACAGATTTGGCATGATTTGACAATCCAGACCGTACTGGACAAATGGTCGTCTGCCAACAACAGGCCCCTACAGTGCAGGTTCCTTTGTTCCTCCCTGCCTGGCAGAAATCATGCCAGTAGATGGTATGGCTGTGCAGATTTATCCTTATGTGTGAATGAGCATGTGCATGGTGTTCTATCCAGGGGGGTCTTTCTGCCTTGACCATAATAAACACTTACCGAAGAACAACACATTTATTCAACACCAAACTCTTATCTTATCTTCAGGAATTCTTGTTTAACACCGTTATCCATGCTTCTACCGAGGGGACACTGAGGGTTTCCACCTTGTCTTGAGTTGATTAAAGACTAAAGACTTTTACACTGGAACGGACAGGGTGTGTTCTGCGTAAACTAAAGGCATTGTGATGCTAATACCTTTGTATAATATGCGTAATTAATGTCTGCACTTGTTACCTTTCTTATTCCTTCAGCCAAAGTGTGTACACAGTTTTCCTGTCCTTGGTGTTTGTTGATGGTCCTCCACAGCTCAGAGAATGTGCTGTCCTGCTCCAGTGGGTTTGTCCCCTTCATCTTGAAATATTCAAACACAGCCGAGTCTCTTACAGTGCCATAATTAACGCCTGACTGCTGCGCCAGATCCTGCAAAGACCTACACACACACACACACACACACACACACACACACACACACACACACACACACGAAGAGTTACAGACGTGGCTGGATTTCTCATTGCTTTATTAGATAGGCAAGCATGAGTCTCTGAGTCTCTGGAGAAATGGAGATGAAGTAAAGTGAACACTATGACATACATGTCAAAAAAACAATTAACGGTCTGATGTGCATCAATGGTGTTAATTTAACTCTGCATTAATGAGAATGGCTCAGATAATTGGATTTGTTAATCGAGTGCGTGAGAGATGTGTCTGAACTCAACACAGAATAACGATAACTGACCAGTCAAGACCGCGTAATGAACATCATGGAGGATCATCAATTTGAAGTTTATATCGAAGTCATCAGGTTGTAATGAAGAAAGCCATTGATATTTACAGTACATACGCATGTGAATTTTGACAGATTCCTAATCAGAACGATCAAATAAATCTACTGCTCTTTCACAAACATCTCATATATAGGTGTAAACACATCCAGTTAATATATCAGTCGATCTGCAGAACCTCAGCAAACAGTTCAGACCGACCAATCAGCATTCTTTACACATCCCATGACTTCTTAATCACTTCTGTGTGTCCACTGCTGTGGCCTACAGCCTTGTCTCTCAAGTTTAACTCCATCTTACCATCTTTAGATAGTGGAAGATAATGGAGTGGAGATCATGAAGAAGATCAGGTGGAGATCATGGAATGACATTAGGTAGTGCTTATGGCAAAGATCATCAGTGAGGAGATGATGAAGTGTCTTCAAAGTGAAGTGATCTGTCTTCCACGATCTCCTCCATATCTCCACCCCACGTCTTCCATGATGTCCAGCCAATCTGCTCTGTGGTCTACACACCCGCCACCACCTCTTCTTGTTGATTCTTCTTGGCCACCACCCCACCTGATAATCTCCCTCATGTCCTCCATGACTTCAACCTGGTATCCTCGCTGATATCCTCCATGATTTTCAGCTATTTTTCTTCTCCATAAGAAGTTTGGACTACACGTGTCCTTTATTGAGTCATCTCTGAGCAGATCTCTGAATCAAATGCATATTCCTGCCTTTTCTCCCTGTTGGACCTTTGACATGATGAGTCGTGACATATCATAAGCTATTAGAGTTACAGACTCAGCACTTGGCTTCTTGTCTACCAGCAGATATTTTGTTGCAGTATTTGCTGCAGTATCTCAGCATGTTCTCCAGGGATCAGTTATGCCTCCACTTGGGTCACATTACACAGCATCATAATGTTAGTATAATACTGATGATCCAGCACATCCACATCACGTCCACCAGCTTCTACTGTTCTCCTTTATTATGTCTTTCCTAATGTTTTCCATTGTCTTCTCTTGATCTCCTAATATTGATTTTCCTAATCTCTCCAGTAATCTCTACTAGATGACACCTTGATCTTCTCCATTGTCTTCCTCTAACTTCCTTCGTAACCTTCTTTTTGATCTTTTACATAATCTCTATTGGATCACCTGCTGATCCTGATCTGTCCTTCATGATCATCTCCGCTATCTTCTTCTTTAGTTCATCATCATCGTCTTATCCAAATTTTCTCTCTGTTCTCTTCTGTAATCTGTATGACCTTTTCTCTGATCTTTTTCCTGATCATCTCGTCTATGAACTTCTCCCGGATTTCCCTCTATTTTATAATTAAAAACTGGTGTTGTTTACTTTGTACTTTTATATTTGAGCTTTTAATGCCTAGTAATAACCACAGTTGGGTAAAATACCGCGGTAGAATCACTAATCAGTTAAGAATTGTTCAGAGGAACCAAAAGAGCTGATTGACTGAAGTACAGACAGTTTGCGTGTGTCATACCTGACTGTGTTATCCAGCCTGTGTGTAGTGAGGTACACGGTAAGATTAGCCGTGTATGATGAACATACGATGAGCGTGAAGAGCCACCAGCTTCCCAGTGCGATCCTCACTGACACCGATGCTACCATCGACTCAACACCTGAAGTAGAGACACACAACCACAAAACGATCCTCACACTTCCTATAATTCCAGTTGTTCCTGCGTCAAATGGCAGATCAAACACTGAACAAATTTACCTAGCCATGGTAATATGTGTGTGTGTGTGTGTGTGTGTGTGTGTTACCTTGCTGAGTAAAAGCTCCATAAACGACCCACATTGTGTTCAGTAAGCTACTGTTGGCAGTGTTGGGTGTCCCAGGGCTCTTGCGTGAACAGACAGACTGAACGCGGCGCAGGATGAAGATCATCACCGCCACCACGGGCACGGCAGCGCAGAGACACACCCACACAGAGAGGTCAAAGGGCGCAAGGAGCGAAAAGATGGACAGCTTCTCCACAGACTTGCTCATTAGAATTCCTACAGAGTAATCCATGTAGCGCTTGGTGAAGTCGACCACACCCTCGCGCTCTGGAGTGATGGTAATCGCGGCAATCGCCATGTCTGCTCTCTGTACGAGGTGCAATGGTACATAACAATACACACAGTCAGTGAAAGTCTCAGCTGTTCAACATCATTACATCATTACGTTAAGAGTCTGGATTTCTACATCCAAACCCTCTACACAGGAACCTACGTGATCACTTTACACTCATGCTAGCAAGCAACAGTCGCTTTCTGTCTTTAAACATCGGCTGAGGACATGTCTGTTTCGTCAGCGTTTAATTGTGCAGTGACTTTTGTTCTCTTATCAGGTTGTGCATAGGTTAGGTTAATTTTGGTTGGTAAGTTTAATAATTCTGCTAATGCTAACTGCTAATGCTAACCGCTAATGCTAACATTTGTTTAACGCTAATTGCTAATGCTAAAGTTTGACATAATGTTGATTGCCAATGCTAATTCCTAATGCTAAGTGCTAATAAGAACTACCAATGTTAATAGCTAAATCCAATTGCTAATGCTAACGTTTGCCTTAATGCTTATTGCAAAATATAATTGCTAATCTTAACATTTGCCTTAATGCTAACTGCTAATGCTATTAGCTTTAAGACAAACGTTAACATTAGTGTTAGTTGAAGGTACCCACAACTAACAACAGTAACAACCCACAAAAAGCTCAAGATAATTGTCACTAGCTAGCGTGACCAGAAGATCAGAATTGCCAATGCTAATTCCTAATGCTAACTGCTAATGCTAATTACCAATGCTAATGCTAATAGTTACATCTAATTGCTAATGCTAATGTTTGCCTTAATGCTAATTGCTAATGCAAATTGCTAAATGTAATTGGTAATGCTAACGTTTGCCTTAATGCTAATTAAGCTGCAGTCACACTTGCATTTTCCTCAGGAAATGCATCCAGTTTTGGTTGGATTTTGGTAAGTTTTATAATTGACACCAAATGGATCATTTCTCACAGTATTCTGGTTTCAAGTACTTGAATTCTGGTCTACCTGAACTAGCTTTGGTTATTCCAAATAATTTAAAGCACTTTTAAAGTAAGTCGCTCTGGTTAAGAGCATCTGCCAAATGCTGTAAATGTAAATGAGCAGGCCACGCCCACAAGCAACAGCAGTAATAACCCACAAGAGCCCCAAGATACTTGTTACATGCTAGCGTGAACAGAAGATCAGAATTAGCATTGCTCCACTCTGTGCTTTGATTTAGTACACTACAAAGTGCAAACAGATCTTCACAGCAGGGTGTTATATAAAAATCCCTGCAATTACTGAATACTAATCATTAGAGACTGGTGATTTATTATTGCCTTGTTGGTGAGTTCCCCGATCAGGCCGTCCCAGGAGCCATTGGGTTGTGGAGAGCCGTATTTTCCATCCGCTACCTGATAAATCTCATACTTGAAGCCGAGGGTTTTAGCCAGAGCATCTAACACATCAATGGAGAATCCTTTATATCTCCGGGGTTGTCCGAGTGTGTTCTCCGCTGCCATCACAAAGGGTTCCTCCTGAAATACACCACAGAACACACTCTGTTCATGCAGGTTAGCAGCTCGTTTGACCCTTCTATTAGCCATGCTAGCACGAGGCCAGATATCTTTTGACTGTTGAAGCCTAACAAGAAGCACATTCCTTGTTTGTTTTCTGGTACCTTTGCCATGCTGGTCTTATTAGAATAGAAATGAAGCAACGTGTTAAATAAACAGAAGAGATGTGAAGAGAAGAAAAACAGGATGTTTTCACAGTGGGTATAAAACACACACCTACTCACTGCAACACATATTTAGCACTTATTTCCTGCTATTGTGATTTTTTTTAATTTATAAACTAGAGTGATATCAGTGATGATATGGTTTCCTTAAGCAGCTCTATAAGGCCCAGGAAATGGCTGTACTGTGGTTGGACTTGTGGAAATGGGCCCAGACTAGCACCAAACAGTAACCTCTTATCAGAGCTGATAACTGATGACCTTACAGGTAGAAGACCATTACAGAATAGTCTGCAGGAGATAATGACCCGTTCTTGGATGAGTTTCACCTCAAAATCCAGATTCATGATGCTGAATAGAGGAAACACAATTCTGTACTGAAGCAGTCCAATCCAGTCATTGGGGAAGATGTTTGCCTGAATCCTGAACCTACCTAATCTACTGGGTCCTGAAAAATCACTGAATTTTTAAATAAACTGTTAGCAAATGGTTAAGATTTGTTTTGAAGTATTGGTACATTACTATATACCAAGGGTGTAGAATTAGCATGGACAGAAATAATGTGTCCCCTCCAATATCCATCCATTCTTGAATTGTCCCCACCAATAATTTTACCCCTCATTCACCTAAAGGTACAGAAAGGGTTACAGCCTGTTCTCTACTTGAGTCCCACCTCCCTGTAACACGGGTTCGGTGTGTGATTGCCTTCACGTGACGTGACACTCTGCAGCCATGTTTGGTTGTTAGCAGCCAAAACTGAATGGAAAACTGTCCAGTCATATGTGAGACCGGACAGGGTTAGATTTACGTTGGGTCCTGGTGTAATTCTCTCTTTTACATTGGGGTCCTCTGTGATTTTATTCCCGTCACGACCAAGTCCTCAGAGAAAATGACAGGCAGATTGACCTCCAGAAGTGGACAAACCACCATAACACCAAGCAACAGGAAGGACCTGGGGAATGGTTGGAGAAACCTGGTTCAGCAGAAAGAACATACAGCAGCCTAATAGAAGTGCAGTCCCATAGTCCCAAAGTGAAAAGTTTATAAACCAGGCAGCCTATAATATCCTTCCACAGCTATTTATTCTGCTATGGACATTTTTTTTGCTATGTCCTCTGTGGCTAAAGAGAGACACTCTGCCCCAAAGCATAGGAAGATACTATTGATCCAATTGCTATGATAACCAAATCATAAAGACCACTGCACTGTACAGTCAGGTTAATGATACCTTCACCTAGACGGAAAAGCAAAAACTCTTTGTTGGAACTATTCCACTGTCAAAAGAGTAGACACAGAAAAGTGGAAAACTTGCTGTTATGAACTCTAGTAACATTTTGTCCCGCCCTGCTGCCTCCATAGGTCAAAACCCTGCTTACAATGTTTACACCTCTGTATAGTTGTAAAGCTGGTGTATCTTACTGATCTTCTGAAGAAGGACGTCCTATGGAGAGCACTTCACTCAGCTACGGTGAGTAGACTGTTATTCCTGAGGATCAGTTACTGGAAGAGGTTTTTCTTATATAACATCCAAACTCTCAAATGGTGTTCCAGAGAACATTAGGGATACAGCGAAGGACTAGAGAGAAGAAAGGAGGAGTGGTGGTGGCCACAAGCTGAACTCATAATCAGAACCCTTGAGCAAACTTACTTACTGTAGCTGTTCATGCTGAGATGTAATTATCTACTGAAAAAGACCTGAAGACGGGAGGTCTCCTGAGCCCAGAGAGGAAAAAAAAAAACAATGGCTCTATAATATTCACAAGGACAGAAGAAACTTGTTGACCCGGTGGATGAACCTTAGATAACAGAGTGAAAAATCCATCAGGAGAGAAAAATCTAAACATCAGACATCTAAACTGATACCAGGTATCTCCATGATCAAACAGGCAAGTGTAAAGCACAGAACCCCCTTAGTGATAATCAGGCACTGAAACGACACGTATTGGGCAGCTAATTCTTACTAATACTGCAGAATATTGAGCTTTTTTACTGAATCTGTGAAGAATCTATTGAGATCCCCTCTTCCTGGGCTTCGGTGTCAAGAGAATCTGCCAATAGTCTTTGGTTAAATCTAGGGCTGTGAAACAATTAGCCGTCTCCAGCCAATACCAGTACTGCCTCCCTCCACTGTTTGAGCAGATTAAGGTGGTGAGCATTCTGCGTCCAGTCACAATACCTTATAGTTGACTCCCTCAACCTGCTGCGTGACCCTGACCAAAAGGTGAAGAGCAATACGAGGACTATAATAAGTTGGGAGTCCAGATTACACAGCCATGGACCACCTCCCCCCAAGCCTGAAGCTAATTCCTTGTTCCAGCACCACCCTTTCAATAACCCTTTCTAACTTCTCAGATTCGAGACTCAATTCAACGCTTTGCAATGTCAGTTGCCAAAACTGCCACCAGTGGTCTTCTAAGGGTCGAGCAGACCAGCTCCAGCACTGCTATCCTTACTGCTGTAGAGTCCATCTGGTTTTGCAAGGACAGACACAATAGTCATGTCAGAATTGGACTTCAACATCAGTCAATTTTGGGCCAGACAAGTGGTAAGGGATGTTCCTCCGCACCAGGGTGTTAACTGGTTATCACCTGTTGGTACCTGGAAATATTCGTAGCCTGGTACAGTAATAATACTCATACAGTATGTAGCTGGGGCCACCCCTCCCATTCCACCCTGGATGACGCGGCTGAGCGGTTATTTGTCCTAAGGTTAATGTAGCTTAACTGCTCACTGCAAGTTACAACTCGAGGTTGTCATTCCGTTTAAGGTTCTGGAGATCATCTGCAGGGTCAGAGGACAGGAGCAAAGGACTAGAAGGCTTAACCTTACTAATGCTCAGGCTCTTCAGGCTGATAAGTCTGTCACTGCTGCTCCTGTGGGTCACTCAGTGTTCACTCAGCATCTGTATTATAGGATTCTTCTCCCATGTCCTCTGAGCGGTCTACCGGATTTGTTAGCACCCTGCTTAGAGACCGTAGCAGACCCAGGCACCGCTCTGAATTCAAAGCTTTATTTATCACACCTCAGGGTGCATCACACTCTAAGACCATAACATAAAAGAAAACGCACTGGTCAGTCCTGAGAAATCCGACTGTATTGTTCATGTCCACAGAACAGAGTGTGACGTAAATGACGTACCAGTAACGTGGCGACTCTCAGCAGAACCCCTTGCATCCCGCTGTCCACTTTACTCTCCTTCAAACTACCGTTCATGCCGCGGAGAGAGTCCCATACGGCTAACTGTGAGGTGGACAGAGAGAGAGAGAGAGAGAGAGAGAGAGAGAGAGAGAGAGAGATCATAAAACATAATGTCAACATGGCTAACTAGAACATCAGTGCTATAAAAACAGACGTCAGAGTGAATTAAGGTGCCTGATTTTTCAATGAGGTTTCTGGAACCTTCTAAGGAACTGTGAGCGCAGGTCACAGCACAGACATTAATATTACTGACATCAGTATTACTGAGAATAAAGGAGTGTTTAGTGGCAGCGCGGAGGGAAATTTACTGCACACGCTCATGCTTTTAGATGTAAGTGCTTCATATTAAGCATGAAATATCACTTTAACCTGTAATTCATGATACATTTCTCCGAATGTAGCCGCCGTTTAATAAGAATGCAGAAATAAAACCAGGTCACTGCTTGGCATCGGTGCCTTTTAAACACACTTACAATAGCTTTTAAATAGCTGATCTAATTGTACAATATTACAATATTACTGCACTGTAGACCAGGGAGGTGGAAGACGACTCATGTTATGTTAAAATTATGGATTTAAAAGCAGCAGGAATGGAGTGAAACCTATACTGGAGCAGGTCTGTTATGTCTCGATGTGTCCAACTTTTTTTGGGAACAGTTAAAAAGGGTGAAGGCCCTGTTCTGATCCAGCATGACAATGTCCCAGTGCACAAAACAAGGTCTGTTAAGTTGTGATTGGGTAAGTCTGGCGTAGATGAACTTGTATTTTCTGATCTTAGACACACTTCCCACTGACACACACTCAAATCCTGGAGAAGGCCTTTCCAGATGTGTGGAACCTGTTACGGTGGGATCAGACCACACGACTGGTTTGTACTTCACGATGGTCAGTATGTCAGATTAATGCCGTGTCTCGGTCGAGAGACAGTCAACGCTACAGGTTTGACGTGGACAAATGAAATGAAATGAAAGAGAACCATTTTGCCTTACCGTGTTTTGCACACAAAAGGAATGCGACCTCCGCATTCAACCCATCCGCAGTGAACACACTTGCCTGGAGCGCGGGGCAGCCCCAAACCACAGCACCCGAGGAGCAGTTAGGGGAGTTAGGGTGTCTTGCCCTGGGTGGGGATCGAACCCGCGACCTTCTGGTCACGAGACCGGTTCCCAAACCACTAGGCCACGGCTGCCCCCGTCATCACTCACGTTCTTGTGTGAGTTCTGTAAGGGGCTATAAAGTGTCAGTCATGTCTAGAGAAGGGCTCTGGGTTTTGTTGCTAAAAAAAAGCAATAGGGGGAAAAAAAGGAAAGATGATGGACGCTGTTCTGTGATCTGAGGAATGATGACCTGTAATCAGCTACTCATCGGGTTATGTAATTCTCTCCCTTGTTTCTTGCAATTACTTCTCCTTTTAGACTCCCTCGATGAAATGTGAAAAGTGCAGGGCAACTTTTAAACAGTTTCACTAAACTTTCCTCACCTGAGAAGTGTCTCTGTCTCCCTCTGTCTCTCTCTCTCTCTCCCACTCTCCCTCTCTCTCTCCCTGTCTCTCTCTTCTCCATGTTTACACATGTGCACGAGAGAACTTACTACTTCCTATCGGTAAATGTCAAGGAATGTGTCGTAGGAGACGTCAAACTAGATGGAAAAATCGCAACAATTCTAACATGCTAACAGTCTCTCTGTCAGGTTGTTGCGAGACGTCCCAGACGCCACGTCAGTGATCTTTAATTATGTCACCCTACTCGACCGATCTCATATTCAGTGAATTCGTCTAGTCTGATCCCAGCATTACAGCTGCTGTAAGGGACCGACTCTATATTAATTTACAACAGGACGTCATAAAAGATACTGTAGGTGAAATGTTTAGGTGTCTGAACACTTTTGTCCATATAGTCTATTTCACATTTTCTCACCTGTACTAGTTTTTCTTGCTTTTCAGCATATTTCAGAGTGTTAATGTGGGATATGTATATGTGCAGAAAAAGTACAAAAGCATTTCATATTTTAATAATAATAAAGGAAGGTTGTAGAAAACCACAGGAGAATAAAAACCAAAGCTTTACATATATTATAATGTGCACCACACACTGAACTCTGATTCTATAACACTGATTATATAACAGAAACAGGAACCGAGTCATCCGGTCCCCGAAGCTGTTGGCATGAACGTTATACACATTATATCGTCCCTCATCAACTGGATTTATACAGAAAGGCCATGACACAGTTCAGTCTGCATTAAACTTTACTGTACGCTGATGTTTTACAGCCTTTTGGCACATTTTGATCTCCTTTTATATTGTTCGGTTTATGGCTGAGTGGATATTTGTGTAAATTTCCCCACAGGCAAGGATTAAAACTGTAAAAACAAATCTGGCTTCTGAACCTGCTGAATGAATGAGGATGAAGTTCATCAGTGACCTGCTGTCCGATGGGACACTTGCTGTAGAAAGTTAAGAGAAGACAATTTGAAAAGCCTTCTTCTTAAAATTGACTTTATATATTTAATATTACAGTGATGTCTTTAAAAAGTCTTTATAGTTATAGTTCTTTTTTGATGTATTTTTAACTTCACCACCTAATAAACATCAGTTGGTGCCAACAAATATTTAAATAAATATATAGATATTAGACTTTTCACTAATATTTATCTAAAGCTATAGGTTTCTACTTGGATGTCTGTATTAGTGTTCGTCACACATGTACAATTTCATACATGAAATAAAGATGCTCATGGTAAAATAACATGTTCCGGGGGGTTTTCGGGTCACGTGGTATGGAGTAGACGCGTTTTGGGAAGTCTCCATAGAGCAAAGTTTTAATTTTGTCTTTTAATTCAAAATTATTTTCATTTACTTACCGGTCAGCCACTGTGAACGATTAAAGTAAGTAGAGTGTTGTTATTTGAAACTTATTATGCGTCCAAAAACCACTAAACCGTCCAAAGAACCGGGGACATCTCAGCCGTTGATAAGGCCTGCTCTCCAGGGTACTGCCTCGGCCTCAAGTTCATCATCCCCCCGGTCAGTGGCGAGTGAAGCTCCGTACCCATCGTCGAACGAAGCGACCTTAACATCGCGAATTGTACAAGCTGTACTGGAGGAGCTGAAATCATTGATTCGGGTGAAGCTGCAGGAGATTCGGGCGGAAATGGTTCGTGAATTAGCGGCCGCAAGAACGGAGTTTTCGACTTTAAAAGCTACAGTTTCGGACATGCAACACACCCTGTCCACTTGTTCTGATGATGTCCTCGCTCTGCAGACAGAGGTGGATACCTTAAAAAAGGAGGTGACTGCGCTTAATGCAAAATGTGATGACTTAGAGTCCAGGTCTTGCCGTCAGAACATCAGAATTATAGGAGTTCCAGAGGACGGGTCGTTCACTCTCACGGGGCCCGTGCTCTCTGATCTCCTCATGCGGGCTTTTGATTTGGATAAGGCCCCGGTGGTTGATCGTGC
>JAOVVF010000002.1:23868005-23873005 GCA_028565595.1 Duopalatinus emarginatus
ACGAAAACACACACACACACACACACACACACATACATAAACACACACAGGCACACACACGCATGCACGCACACACACACACACACACACACAAACGTACATGCACAAACACACACACACAAACGCACATGCACAAACACACATGTACAAACACACATGTACAAACACACACAGACACAGACACACACACATACACACAAACGCACATGCACACACACACACACACACAAAACACACACACACATATACACAAACATATATAAAGACACAAACACACACACACACACACACACAAACACATACACACACGCACATGCACAAACACACACACACACAGACACACACACGCACTGCTCTGTTAGCACTGGAACATTGTGATTTTACAGTAATTAGCAGTGAAACGTGGCCTCTGTTGATCTAAAAGAACCTGATATTCCTCAACTATTAGTGAGCTGATTACTAGCTGCATTAAATGTAACAAAACTTTAGCCTTTGCTAAGCAGGTTATGTGAGTTCACTGACCACCAAAAGGGACAGGATGTACACAGTGTTTTTAATTAGTGTCTCTGTTCATGCTAGCTTTCAATTAGTTAGCATTAGTATGAACATTAAACATTGGCCTCAGTTTACAGACTCCTGATCTCTCAACTACAACAATAATGTTTACTCATTATAATTACGCTGTCTCTGTCCAATCACACCGTCTCTGTCCAATCACGCCGTCTCTGTCCAATCACACCGTCTCTGTCCAATCAAACCGTCTCTGCCCAATCACACCGCCGTCTCTGTCCAATCACACCGCCATCTCTGTCCAATCACACAGTCTCTGCCCAATCACACCACCTCTGTCCAATCACAACGCTTCTGTCCAATCACACTGTCTCTGTCCAATCACACCACCTCTGTCCAATCACAACGCTTCTGTCCAATCACACTGTCTCTGTCCAATCACACCGCCTTTGTCCAATCACACCGCCTTTGTCCAATCACAACGCTTCTGTCCAATCACACCGCCGTCTCTGTCTAATCACACCACCGTCTCTGTCCAATCACACTGCCATCTCTGTCCAATCACACCATCTCTGTCCAATCACATCACCTCTGTCGAATCACACCGTTTCTGTCCAATCACACCATCTCTGTGCAATCATGCAAATGCTTTCCAATCACACTAACTGGGCAATAAGACTGACTGTCCAATTACACAACCCTTTTGTCCAATCTCACAAGTATGTCCTCTGTCTAATTATGCTAAATTAGCAATGTTACTGAGTGCGAGAGACCACTGAGACTGTGTGTAATCATCATGTGCATCAAGTGTTAGAAGTGAAATTCCAAAATAAGATGTAGGACATTAATTAATGTCATGTGACTAATCGGTCTGATCTGTAAACACGGACACACGTGAGTGCTCCTGTGCTGTGAAGGATGTTTAAGCGTGTTAAAGACGTTAACTGTTAAACGTCTGCTGCTGAACAGAGGACATATGCCACGTTTAATGTAGATTCAATCTGCAGGGAGATGAGGAGTGTGTGAACCTGCACTCAGAGCTGCACAAACTAATTACACACTACAGGAGGGACGCAATTAACACACACACACACACCCGCACACACACACCCACACACACATGCACGCTGTCACTCACACTCTCACCCACACTCACGCACTCACACACACACACGCTCTAACACACACACTCTCTCACACACGCACACACACGCTCACACACACGTACACATGCGCTCACACACACAGACACGCATCTTCAACTCCCTCAACATGCATTTGAATAAATCACATCAAAGACACTTTCATTACTGAACACTCGTCATATTACACCTTTAACACAAGCTACAGGGCAGTACACCTGTACCCCAGTCCCACTAACTGTCTAATCACAGTCATCTGACTCATCACTAATCACACACCTGTAGCTTAATACACCTAAATACACACCTGTCTGTACCCCCCCCCCCCAAGTTAATGTTTGTCAGGAGAGGCACATGTGTGTGTAGACTAATGTAAAAGACGCATTTGACTTCAAAGAAAATATATTTTCTTTTTAAACATTTTTAAATGTGTTTTTGTTTATTTTGACACCCGCACCTCTTATAATGACGGGGGTCCCCCAATATCGGCCACTTCAGATTTTCTGAACTCATCTTTTCTGCCTAAATCAGTGTATATACATGTAAAAATATATATTTACATTAAATTTGTTTTGGTAGTAAAAAGAAAAGTAGCTGTGCTACACACATAATTACAGTGTTCTTAACTGGTGATATTTAAACACTGTTTTCAGATTTTTTTTTTCTGATGATGTTTTTGCAGGAGTAAAGTTTAAATGGCCCTTTAAAGTGGAAGCTTCTGTTTTCTGTTTTTTACGTTTTCTCATTGGCTGAAAGAGAGAAAGAGAGAGGGAGAGAGAAAGATATATATATAGAGAGATACAGAGAGACAGAGAGAGAGAGAGAGAGAGAGAGAGAGAGGGAGAGAATCTGCATTACGCGCAATTGGCAGATATTGGGGGGGGGGGGGGCCAATGTTAGCGGGCGCTGCGTTAGCGTTACAGTTCTATCTGAACGTCCCGCGGCTGAAACATCAGACTATAAGAATCGAGAAGCATCATTAACTATCCAATAGTTATTACACAGATAATAAACACAAATACATCCATTTATAAAGTAGGATTTATCAACTCACTATAATTCAGATTGCAGGGTCGGAACTAACTATGGTATAACTATTAATAACATTACAGACTTTCATGTTTTTTATGTTATTTTTCTGGTAGTTATTTCCAGGTTTCTGTATGCTGTTAAATAACTATATGTATATATATATATATATATATAGTTAAAGTGCCATATATTTTTCAGTTAATGAATCCCCCTGTCTTTTTTTTTTTTGAAACATCAAACCATCAGCAGTTTGGTGTTTACTGGAGTGCAGTTCAGCAAACACACCTGTTTTCCTGTGGGGCCATTAAAGTGTGACTCACCAGCTTTTACTAACACTGAAATAAAGACGAAAAAAAAACAAACTTCCAGGACAGAAAAATAAGTGCAGAAAGAAAACTCCAAAGTCGAAGTGCCTGAGAGTCGACACGCTGCTTTTTCCCCACAAAATTCTACATCGATTTATGCAAATCAGTGACAGTTTGATTCGCCTTTATTAATTATGCATCAAAAACAAACATCACAAATGATTCATTTATATTATTGGGACGGAGAAATCTGTATTTTCCTTCAGAAAAATTAATAAATTTATGCTCATGAATGATTTATTTAATTCGAACAGCAGTACGGTGTAAATGTCTGTAAAGTTGTCCCTCATAAGCAAGAGATAAAAATCCGAATAAATTATGCAATTAACAGTGACAGCGGTTCTGAGACACACTATAACGACACTCTGGGAAGTTATCGTTATATTCATGAAAACATATTAGAATGAAAGTGAAAGAAATCAAAAGTTTCAGAACATTAACGCCAAAATTGCCTGAAAGAGAAAAATGACAATCTGAGACATGTTGAGTTTAAAGACATTTAACATAGGACATTAGGACATTTGGACATTAGGACATTGGGACACAGAGCAGTTTTCATTAGAAACAATATGACTAAAGGAGGGTCTGTTACACTACGACCCCTATGTACCATTACAAGTAATCACTACACAGCTTCCGCCCCAATCCTACTGAAACCAATCAGAACACATCACTAACCCTAAACCCACTAAACCTTATCTGACAACAGGTACCACCCACAAGCCATTGTACCAACTCACAACACAGGTCCCAAATGAAACTGACACCAGTCTGACCACAGGCTCCACCCCAAACGCACCAGAACCAACTGAACCATAGATGCAATTCCAATGTCACTGTAACAGTTTCTACCTCAGTGCTCTTGTACCCACAGATGATAGCGTCAACCTCAATGCAACTGTTACCAACTAGACCACAGTTTCTCCCTCAATGCCACTGCAATCAATTAGACCACATGTCCTACATTAATACCACTGAAACCCACCAGACCACAGTCTGGCCACAGTAATAAATCAGACAAGAGTTCCCACCCCAGGGTCACACTACTTAATCAGACTACAGTTTCTGTCCCAATGTTATTATGATGAATTGGACAATATATCTAACAGATATCACAATGCTATTGTAAACAGGACCACTGTGACCAAAAATCCCTTCAGTTTTTGTCCTAATGCAACCCATCAGACCACAGTTTCTACCCCAACACCACTGAAACCCATCAGACTACAGATCTCACCCCAACACCACTAAAACCCAATCAAACCACAGATCCCATCCCAAAACTACTAAAACCCATCAGACCACAGATCCCACCCCAAAACCACTAAAACCCACCAGACCACAGTTTCTACTCCAAAACCACTGAAACCCACCAGACCACAGATCCCACCCCAACACCACCAAAACCCATTAGACCACAGATCCCATCCCAAAACCACTGAAACCCATCAGACCACAGATCCCACCCCAACATCACTAAAACCCATCAGACCACAGATCCCATCCCAAAACCACTAAAACCCATCAGACCACAGTTTCTACTCCAAAACCACTGAAACCCATCAGACCACAGATCCCATCCCAACATCACTAAAACCCATCAGACCACAGATCCCATCCCAAAACCACTAAAACCCACCAGACCACAGATCCCATCCCAACACCACTGAAACCCATCAGACCACAGATCCCATCCCAACACCACCAAAACCCATCAGACCACAGATCCCATCCCAACACCACTGAAACCCATCAGACCACAGATCCCACCCCAACACCACTAAAACCCATCAGACCACAGATCCCATCCCAACACCACTGAAACCCATCAGACCACAGATCCCACCCCAACTCCACTAAAACCCATTAGACCACAGATCCCATCCCAACACCACTGAAACCCATCAGACCACAGATTCCACCCCAACACCACCAAAACCCATCAGACCAC
>JAOVVF010000002.1:23881536-23889036 GCA_028565595.1 Duopalatinus emarginatus
GGCTTAAGTCCAATGGGGGGGGGGGGGGGCTCTAATTCCCAATGCCAGAGACTGAACTGCCCCTTGTGGGGCAGCCACGGCCCAGTGACCGGAAGGTGGCAGGTTTGATCCCTGCCCAGGGCAACACATGACTGAGGTGCCTAACTGCTCCCTGGGCACTATGGTGTAGGGCTGCTCCCCGCTCCATGTTCACTGCCCCCTAGTGTTCACTGGTGTGTGTGTGTGTTTCACTGCATGGACGGATTCCTCTGTGTGCAAACACAGTAGGCAAATAGTTCACTTTCACTTGACTACCACCACTGTGAAGAGATAGTCAGGGTTGAGTCACTTTAACAAGGACCAAACTGTGATGTCTAGATGACTATCATCTCCAGAACAGCAGGTCTTTATGGGGCGTGTCCCTGTGGGGTGTGACCCTATGGTTAATACCTACTGAATGTGGTCCAAGAAAGGACGAGCAGTGACCTGGTGACAGGCTCAAGTATGAGTAAAATAAATTATTTCAAAATGCACTCAGGAAAGGAAAAATGAGAAGTTTAAAGCATCTAAAAGAACAAACTGCGCTGTAAATCCTAACATTCTGAAGCTATAAAAGCGAAAATTATTGGGGTTTTTTTGCCAAAAATGATCAAAATGTTTTTTTTTTAATCTGAGCTACAAACAGCGCAGGCTAATATACGTCTAATTTTACAGCACAACCTCTGAGTAATAGTTTCATCCATATTTTAGATCTGTTTCATGAATTATTTCTGCAACAGAAACGCAAAGAGGAGTCTCGATATCCGTGAGACTCCGTCATATCCGAATCCACCACAGAGAGAAAAGCAATTTATTCCCCTTTGAGGAGGCAAATGAAGTAATCAAATGTTTTATGAGAGTGTGTGTGACAGAGAGAGGGAGAGAAAGTGGAGATGAAAGATGAGGATATGAAGGCAGATGCGAGAGTCTCGATGGAGGATGGAGTGAAAGATTTAATCGAGAGAGGCGACTAGAGAGCGAGAGAGAGACGGAGAGAGAGAGCGAGAGAGAGAGAGGCAGAGACGTTACATACGTCTCATAGGAGAAGGAGAATAAAGACAGAAGGACGAAGTGTGTTTCTGAAGCACACTTGGGAGGCTGCAGGCGTCAGATAAAGCTACCTAAACTGATGAAGACAATTACGACCCCCTCCATCACCGTGCTTTATGGCGTTATGCCTTTAATTGGCTCCTATTGATTTATTCTGCTTTTATTCTCCACACGGTTCCGTCCCAATACATCAACCGCACGTAGCCTCCTAACTTTGGAGAACTTTTTAACGTATATTTATTATTAGTTCCGGCTCTGCACCGGCTTTTTAAAATGCCATCAGTGTCGCCTCATTAGTCATTAATACCCATTTTATTAATGATATTACTGAGAACATGTTCCCTATTCACTAATTAGTGCACTTTCCTCAACACTGGAACATTAATAGGGTTCCAATATCTACAGTGCACACTGAAATGAAATGAAATTCTTTCTCTCTAACAGCACGTTTTATTCCTCTTATTCCTTTTACAACTGCCGAAGTTAAGTAAACCACTCATTGACCGCTGTGCTTGTACACTTAGAGGGATTTGACCCCTGTATTAAACACAGCCGTACAATGAAACACACACACACTAGGGGGCAGTAAATACACTTGCCTGGAGGAGTAGGTGACCCTATTCGTAACACCCAGGGAGCAGATGAAGGGTTAAATGCCTGGCTTAAGGGCACTTCAGTCATGTCTGGTCAGTACAGAGATTGAACCGGCAACCTTTCGGTCACAAGGCTGATTCCTTAACCACAAGCTCAAGTTTGTGTTCCCTTCATGTTACAACAGCTGGGAACTGTCACTGTTAAAGTTATAAAACAAGCAAAAAACATTGCTGATTGGTCAACTGCTGTAACTAGCATGATGACATCAGCTGGAGGTGTCAAATGGGAGAGACTTGATTCCAAGTGGGAAGGCCTCAATTCCACATGGGAGAGGCTTAATTTTAAACCGGAGGGGTTTTGTTTAAAATGAGAGGGAGTAAACTCCAAATGGGAGGAACCTAATTTCAAATGGGCGGGACTAAACTTTTTAATAGTGTATTCAAATAGGAGCATTAAAATAAACCTGCACTACAGTCCGAGCTGCTGCTACAGGACATTACATCAACACCTTCTGACCAATCAGAATCCAGTATTCAGTATTGGTGTGGTGTAAGCAGTTCTGAGTAGCTAGGATTACACGGTTGTCATGGTTACAGTATATTCATGTATCAGTCGATCTTGTTGTGATGCTCAGTAAACCCTGGGGTTATTGACCCTGACGGAGGAGCGGCCGTGGACGTTCTTCCTCCTGGAGGTTACAAAACTGTGATTAAGAGCAGTACAGAGGTCGTGGACTGTACGTCAGGAATGATTGCTATGATCATCTGTGGTTAATTACAGATCATTAACCCTCGTTAAACCTGCCATCGACTTCTGCTCTCCGCCTTATCGCTCTTCACCAGCCGCCTTTTATTTATCTGGGTTTATTAGAAAGGAGCGAGAGGGAAGCTGAGTACTGCAGGACGATCGGGCCGGTGGGGGGGAAGGGGGGATTGTAGAGCAGGAGGAAAAAATAAAAAGAAAAGTGTAAAGAGATAAAGAGAGGATAAACGTCTCATTAATAAAGCTTGGTTTATCTTTATCTGGCAATGAATGAATAAATGAATAAATAAATAAATAAATAGCGCATGTGATTAATGTTAATAAATGAATTTCAGCTCTAATAAATCACATTATGGCAGCTTTAATTATAATAAAAATAAAAGTAAATATATATTCATATATGTTCAGCTTGACGTATTTGAATTATATTAATCATTTTTGCACTTTGTTATTATTTATTTATTTGTTTGTTTGTTTGTTTGTTTGTTTATTTTTAACCAGGATATCCAATCAGCACAGCTCACAGGTGTGTGTAGATCAAAAAGTCGATTTCTTTTTCATCTGAGAATACATCCATGCTGTGTGTGTGTGTGTGTGTGTGTGTGTGTGTGTGTGTGTGTGTGCAGTAATTTTGCACTTTGTGACAGATATCCTGCGGCTTTAAGGAGCTTAAAACTAAATGAAAGAAGAAAAGCTAAAAATATAAAGAAATTTAGACTGAATTCTCATCATAAAAACATGAAAACAAGCCCAATCATCCTGTGTGTGTGTGTGTGTGTGTGTGTGTGTGTGTGTGTGTGTGTGTGTGTGTGTGTGTGTGTGTGTGTGTGTGTGTCAGTCCAGCTCGAGTGTCTGAGAGATTGATGTAACCCCAGTGTGTCGTACTGAAGTTTATGTTTCAGGCGTAAAGACACACTGTGGGACACCGTTTGAGGACCAGAGGGACTAATTAATCGTGTCACAGGTGTAAAGACACCAGGGCCTGCGTCTCATTCTGGACCTGCCTGATCCACCCTGACGTCCTACTTCTGTTCAGAGTCTCATCACCTGAACATCTCTCATGGCTGCTGAGGATGAACCACATCAACAGTCTGATGATCACAATAACAGACAGACCTAGAAACCATGATCTCAACTCTGGACTGTCATCAGAGGAAAACTCTAATCACAGAGTCTGGGTTTCTCTCCAGGTTTCTTTATCATTGTCACCTCCAGCTTCTCATCACCTGTTGTGAACCACAACATGAAAACAGCTCCTAAAAACAGCTCTGACCTGTGACTTTTCCAGATCTTCTGTGTCTAGACATCACCACTAACACATCACTGAGTGTTGGTCTCCCATCAGCCTGTCAATGGTTCACCGTTTGTCCCTCTTTGGACCACATTCGGTAGGTAGTAACCACTGTATACTGTACCACATCCACAAGACCTGCTGTGTTGGAGATAATCAGACCCAGTCATCTAGATCAGCGTTCCCCAGTGTTCCCTGAATCCTCAGGTGTGCCATGGAAGATTATCACATTTCACTCTAAGCGAGCGGTGTGTAGTGACAGGCAGAACATTTACCTACATTATTGTAAAAGACTACAGTGACTAGAGGGCAGCACAACCAGAAGAAGAATAAAGAAGATGAAGAAGAAACACAAAAGCACAGAGTCATGCTGCGAGCGAGACAACGACACAGCTGATAGTGATGGATAAATATTTGAAAAGAAAAGCAGTCAGTCTGAACTGCATCCTGGAGAGAATTCCGACTGAGACGAAGTCCCCGGTATGAGTAACGGACAGGAGAAAGCAATAAACACGAGCATGAGACAATACAACGAGAGTCATCTTGTCTTCAGATTCACCGACCGAGTCAGTTCCGCCGTGTCTGGTGTACGGGGAAAAAAAACAGTGTCATGGGTCCAACTGAAACACCATCTACAAGCAAGACAACCCATCAGCTCAAAACCCGAACATGGACTATTGTGTTGAACAGACTGAGGAACAGGCAGCGTTAATAAAACCACTAACACCAGAGAGAATGCACTTAAAGATGGATACCAAGTTTCGGAACTCAAAACAGACACATATCCTGTAGCCTACGTCTTTATAATACATTCATTTAATCATTCAGTATTTAAGGTTTTTCTCAAATAACTTGTTTTTGATCATCATACGTCCTTATTTTATTTTTTCTTTTGTTCTTACATTTGAAATAAAACCTTTTTTCCCCTTTAATGGGTCTGGATATGTGTTCTCAGTGTTCTCAGTGTTCTCAGTGACATTTCTGACATGGGTCAAAAATGACCCGCATTTATTCTGACTGAGTGTTTCTGTGATTTATCTTTAAAAAATAAATATATTAATAAACAATTCATCATTTTTATTCCATCTATGCAGTAAATATCTTCTTTTTGTTCAGCACAAATCTTCTGTTTCATATTCACTTCCTGTCGGTCTATTTCCTGATCGTTTCTGGTTCCTCACACCTGTGTTTTGCTGTATTGTTTGTTCATCGCTGGCTCCCAGTGTTTTACCCACCAGTCCAGGTTCTCCTCACTCCTCTCACCTGAGCTTCTCCTCCATCTCTTCACCTGGTTCTCAGCTCCTTGTCTGTTTGTATTTATGTCCTGTTTTCTGTCAGTCTTGCTGTTCTTGTCTTCGTCTGATGGTCATCACAGTCATAACATCATCTTGTCCTTTCCTGTCTTGTTCTTCCATTTCCTGTTTTTAAATCTTGTCTATTTTTTTTTGTTAGAAAGATGAAAGCGAACTATTTGCCTACTGTTCTTGCACACAGAGGAATGTGACCTCCGCATTTAACTTATCCGTGCAGTGAAACACACACACACACACACACACACACACACACACACACACACACACACACACACACACACACACCAGTGAACACTAGAGGGGAATGAACACACTTGCCTGGAGAGGGGGGGGCAGCCCCAAACTACAGCACCCAAGGGGCAGTTGAGGAGTTAGGTTCCTTGCACAAGGGCACCTCAGTCATGTCTTGCGCTGGGTGGGGATCAAACCCGCGACCCGCGACGAGACCGGTTCCCAAACCACTAGGCCACGACTGCCCCAGTGATGTGGCTGGATCCACCTGCTTCACCATCCTGAAAACCTGACAGTGTGTGTGTGTGTGTGTGTGTGTGTGTGTGTGTGTGTGTGTGTGTGTGACAAAATGACTGCAAACATGTTGCAGATACTAAATAAGAGTTTGGCCCCGTTCACTGAAGTAACTAGTTGAAACAAATTATTATAGTATTAAGTTTATTTTATATCACTCTTGGATTAAAGGGTTGTTTTTGACCCATGTGTGTAAATTTGATGTAGAAATATAAAAACTGTTCTTGTTCATAACGTATTAAAGTAACAATGAAAATAACGATCAGTTGTGATCAAAAACAAATTATTTAAAAAAAGACTTGGAATATTCAAACATAAAATAAAATTGAAAAAAAGCACAAAGAAAAACTCCGGCAGCATGAAATAACCTGGGAGCTGAATGTGGGTCATTTTTGTCCCATGTTGTGCATTAGTGTGTTATAGAGAGAATGCTGCACATCAAAGGGTTAAAAGAGATAATCGTCCCTGACGCTGTTAAAGAAATAAGTCCCTCTTTCATATAATACAACTTCCAGACGTATTGAAGACGTGTCTGCTGTCATTGAAAAGAGAGTTTTGGAAAAGTTTCGCATTTGTGGTAATTTTGCATTGCAGCCTGAATCTACAGATATCAGTGAACATGCATGACTTTTGTCAAACCTGTGCTTTGTAGATGAAGACATCAGCAGAGAAAAACTTTCTGTTTTGAAAAGAATTGCATGAAAGGAAAACAGGAGAGGAAGTTGTTCGAGTTGTGTCACATGGTTCCATGAACATGGAGGACTGAAGTGGTGAAACTGTTCTCCCTGATGGAGCAGCTGCCATGCTCGGGCACACCAAAAGACGTGAAACAGAATGAAAGAGCAGCATCCAGATGTCCCTGTGACGCAGTGCTTTCTGTACAGTAAGCACTCGGTGCCAAGACGTCGCCGGCAGACCGAGCTGCTGTCCTGGAAGATGATGTGCGCGTGATAAAAGTTTGTGAAGTCGAGACCTGTAAAAAGTCACGTGTTACTGCTCCACACAGAGGTCTGGTGGCTGTCCGGTGTCCGTGTGTATAAGCACTTGTCTGTCAGATATATTTCACCATCTGAATGACCTGAACACACAAAATTAAAAACGCTGCAGCTCTGGAAACATGTCGGAAATGTTCCCACACACTCAGAAATCACAGGGTGTCAACAGTGTGAGACCAGACCAACACGTCTGCAGAGTCATGACTGGAAGTGCTCACGTTATTTCTCTTCACTCTTCGCTGACTGCCTCGACCGGGTTACAAACCCACACAGGACATGACGACTTTGCAGGTGCAGGACAGAATAAACTGAGCCGAGACAAAACCGTGGTCTAAAACTGAGCTCAGCTGATCTGCCCTGGGGCAGTTTTTGGGCCGATTGCTGCCAAAGAGTTCCTCATTCTGGCAAACAGGGCTATTTCAGTCCTGCTTCCTTTCTTCACAACCTACATGTATATCCTATCTGTGTGAGGTGGCCTTTTCAAGCATGACTGCTATAAAGATAAAAATAAAAAAAACGAGAGCGAGAGAGAGAGAGAGAGAGAGAGAGAGAGAGAGAGAGAGAGAGGGAGAGAGAGAGAGAGCTGCTGAGGAAGATCTTTCTGTGTGTGTCTTGTTTAAATTCCTGCAAGAACATCAGATTTGTTGTTCAAATAAACAGGCCCAGGTTTCAGACTGAGTAAATTGACTAAATTGAGACCATATATACTTTGAGACATTTTTTTTTTTTTTTTGTATTTTTGGTGTGTCTTGTGATTTTTCTAATGTGAAATATGCGCCATGGCTCAAAAACATTGGGAGACACTGGTCTAGACGTCTCGGTTTTGTCCTTGTCAAAGTCACTCAAATTCGGACACTCATTTTTCCTGCTTTCAACACCTCTAGTTTGAGATCTGACTTCAGTTTCGTTTTAATGCAACCCAATGCCACAAATAAGATCGTATTAAAAGCTT
>JAOVVF010000002.1:23894036-23895757 GCA_028565595.1 Duopalatinus emarginatus
ACTGATGTGAGGTATAAGACAGGCCACAGGGACAGAGGGTAGAAAAGCATGTGAACGGTGGGAAACAAGATGAGTCAAATTCAAATGATTCAAAACCTGTTTTTTCACTCAAAATGAGTTTAAAGCAGTTAAAAGAAGTTCATCATACAAACCTAAAGCTTTAACCTACAATCATAGAGAACCATGTAAATGTGTTAACGTTAGATGTGGCGTATTTTCACATCTGGACAGAAAATACTGAATTATAAAGAATAGTTAACAGGTATCTACTGTTACTGTTTAACTGACTTAAAGTCTGTTACCTGGAATGAACGCCTGCTGCAGTGGGTTAAGTTTTCATTTTGTGTCATATACAGTAATGTGCTGAAGATTTCCCTGACCCCAGCTGGTCAGCTCAGGTATAGATGACACACATTCTTGGCTTGCCCAAGCTCTCCGGGTATACCTCAGACTCAGACAGCTGCTGTTATGTAACCCTTTGAATGGTGGCCATTTTGGTGGTTAGCACAGAATTCCGCTTGATGTATGAAATGAAATTTATTTTTATATATTTAAGTATGAAATTGACTGCGGCTCATCTTACAGTCCCTATAGTCATTGTGTTACAACCCACCACCACCTCCACCACCCCCACCACAAATTTTTCCTATATATTATCAGAACAATACAACCGTAGGCCGCTTTTCGGGTTTACAGTGTACGGCTTCTGCAGTGTTCAATAAGCCACAGTGGGATGTTAGAGCTCAATTTGGAACACAGCCAATCAGACAAATCAAATAAACTGCTCAGACTCAACCCACGGACCGCTCCTCTTTCAGAGCACTCGTTTGCTGTTGTGTGATTTTTTTTTCTCTTTTCTGTTCTGATATGTTTTGTTGTTTGTTCGTCATCCCTGAGGTGAAGTTTTTGATCTGTAAGTATAAAAGACACCTTAAGAATTTACTCCAATGCTCCAGATTTGATATTTGTATTGTATTTTTGTTCTGATGAATAAATCTCCGCAGGGATGAATGATCGCTCACGCTAAGTGCACGTCTTCGCTTTATAGTGCACTTTTATGGGGCTTTTAAGTACATCTCCTTCTCCATCAGCAGAGTCATGTCGAGCTGAAATTTCCCAGCATGCACCAAAAACCAGGGTCTCTGTCACGGTGTGCCGCAGTGAGAGGATTCTGGGAGCTGTTTACCCCAGAATCACTGTGTGTGTGTGTGTGTGTGTGTGTGTACTGTAGGCTAATAAAGCCAGCCTGTTCCTGACGTTCTAATTAAATAAGACACACTCAGTTTAATCCACTAATCACGCATCTCATTTACAGAAACATGAATAAAATGAATAATTAATAAGTTCGTCTGCAGCATCAAACTAATTGTTTTTATCCTCCAGAGCGTCTTAGCAACAACAGTCCTGATAAACCATGTAACATTAAAACACACTTTACTCAAAACCGGAGCTAAATCACGAACTGGCGTTAGAGTAACGAGGCTAACAAACAAACTAGCATTAGAGTAAAGAGGCTAATACAAAAACTAGCATTAGAGTAAAGAGGCTAATACAAAAACTAGCATTAGAGTAAAGAGGCTAATACAAAAACTAGCATTAGAGTAAAGAGGCTAATACAAAAACTAGCATTAGAGTAAAGAGGCTAATACAAAAACTAGCATTAGAGTAAAGAGGCTAATACAAAAACTAGCATTAGAGTAAAGAGGCTAATACAAAAACTA
>JAOVVF010000002.1:23943389-23955084 GCA_028565595.1 Duopalatinus emarginatus
TGTTTTCGGAGCACCATTTGGACATCCAGCAGTTCAGTGACCATAACCTGCTGTAAGTTACATCACCACATCTCATTAGGAGGGGGCTGGAGCAGATTACTTCATCGGACATTGCCTTCGCTATTTTACACACCTCTATAATATTACTCTTTGTAACCTCAGACTGACAAAGGTGGATATCATTAGCTTCTACATGTATGACTATCTTAGAGAACCTGTGCTTGTCTAAGACCCTGAGATTACCTGCTATGTCCGGTGCCCTGGCTTCGGTATACACTGGACTATGCACTCAACAGAACTCGCGGCAGCAATTCCATGCTGATACTTATCATGTTGATACTATGATACACTTTCATATGTTTCAGGTGGAGCTCCATGTGGTGGAAATTTTATTCAGCCACAAGGGCAATTTTTCAGCCCCGATTATCCCAATAATTACCCCAATAATGCTCACTGCACATGGACACTGACGGCTCGAGATCTGCAGGTGGTTCAGTTAAACTTCATGTCTGTCGAGTAAGAAATCAGACACACACACACACACACACAGTGTTTTTGACCTGTAGACGTGTCTGACATCTTCAGAATCCTTGTCTGTAGTTAATTAGTAATAATATTTTTTTTCCTATTTCTTTTCTTCAGTTTGGAGTCGTGCTGTGATTTTATTCGTGTGTACAATGGTCCGAGTGCTTCTAGTTCACTTTTGGGTACTGTGACTGGAAATCAGACAGCTTTTACCTCCACCAGCAGATATATGACCATTGTGTTCTCCAGTGATGGTAGTGTGACTCGGCAAGGCTTTTGGGCTGACTGGATCTTCAGAAGTACGTGTTTATAATCTACTCCTCTGTCCAATCTGTACATGTTAACCTGCTACTTCATTGCTATATGATGCAAGTATATAAATTCAAAGACATACTTTTAAAGGTTTCTAATTAAGGTTAAAATGGTGGTAGTATTTATGTAGAAATATTTAATTTATTATTCTTTTTTAAGTTTAACTGAGCTAGTAACAAGACATTGATCAAACAGGACAGAGATGAGTGAATGTATCAAAGTTCACAGACAATAAGACACGCCCACATTTCTCTTCACAGACTAATAGACACTCCCAGACAGAGCTGCTATCGTATTGTTTTGTTGCCACAGTTAGATGCTCACATGGCCATATTTAGGGCCATATGAAGTTTCGATGTGGCTTTAGTATTTGATATGTGTGTGTGTATGTGCAGGACTAAACGTTCACATATCTACTGTGTTTATCATGCTGATACTGTGATACACTTCCATATGTTTCAGGTGGAGCTCCATGTGGTGGAAATTTTACTCAACCACAAGGGCAATTTTTCAGCCCCGATTATCCCAATTTTTACCCCAATAATGCTCACTGCACATGGACACTGACAGCTCAAGATCTGCAGGTGGTTCAGTTAACCTTCATGTTTGTCAAGTAAGAAATCACACACACACACACACACACACACACACACACACACACACACACACAGTGTTTTTCACCTGTAGATTTGTCTGAAATCCTCAGAATCCTTGTTTGTGGTTAATTAGTAATTTTTTTTCCTATTTCTTTTCTTCAGTTTGGAGTCGTGCTGTGATTTTATCCGTGTGTACAATGGTCCGAGTGCTTCTAGTTCACTTTTGGGTACTGTGACTGGAAATCAGACAGCTACATTCAACTCCACCAGCAGATACATGACCATTGTGTTCTCCACTGATGGTAGTGTGACTCGGCAAGGCTTTCGGGCTGACTGGATCTTCAAATGTATGTGTTTAAAATTTACTTATCTGTCCAATCTATACATTTTATTCTGCTGAATGTATTGATTACAGACAATAAGACACGCCCACATTTCTGTTTACAGACTAATAGACACGCCCAGACAGAGCTGCTATCGTATTGTTTTGTTGACACAATGAGATGCTCACATGTCCATATTTAGGGCCATATGAAATTTCGATGTGGCTTTAGTATTTGATATGTGTGTGTGTGTGTGTGTGTGTGTGTGTGTGTGTGTGCGTGTGTGTGTGTGTGTGTGTGTGTACAGACATTCCAATGTGTAAGGACCGATGTGGCACCAGCAACAGCAGATGCTCTTGTGAAAGTTCATGTGAACGATACGGAAGATGTTGTCATGATTATTACGGTAACTGACATGAAAATTTTATCATTTTAAATTGTCCGTCTGTCTGTTGGTGTGTATCTTCTGTCTATCTTTCTGTCTGTCTCTCCACCTTTCTGTCTGCGTATCTGTTGCTCTGCCTTTCCTTTTGTCTCTACATATTTCTGTGTATAGGCAGGTTGGAGTTTGGGATGTGAAATGTTTTTATTGTGTTTGTAAATTTTCAGATTACTGTTACTACACAACGCCAACTCCACCAGGTGAGCACTTTACTGTAGCTCCAGTCAGGATGTGGTTAGTTTTACAATTTCCCCAAAAATAATCCAGTAATACAAATAAATGTATAATTCATAGTAGATGAATACATAGCAGAGCAATGTTTGATTTACATTCATTAAATGTCTCTCTCTCTCTCTCTCTCTGTGTGTGTGTGTGTGTGTGTGTGTGTGTGTGTGTGCATCTGTAGCCTGTGGGGGGAGCCATTACGGCTCAGGCATCATCTCCAGTCCTTATTACCCCAATTATTACCATGACAATGCATACTGTGTGTGGCATCTCTCAGCTCCAGCAGGACAGACCATCTTCCTCTCGTTCCTGGACACTGAGTAAGTCCATTTCAAAAATGTTTATTTCACATTTGACATATATACATACATACCATGTATGTCATGTATGGAATATATATTAAAACAAGTACTATAAGTAGTAAGCATATTGTTAACATATTTTACTATAATTGCCTTTGATAATAAAATAAAACAATAAGAAACATAAACACCCAAGAATAGCAAGTATAAAAGTACAAGATTTCTCAATTAGAAACAATAATTGAATCATTTGTTTTCATTTGAGTAAATACATCATTTTACATTTATCTATCTATCTACCCCCCCCCCCTTTCTGTTTGTGCATGTAGTTTTGACCGCTGCTGTACCTGTGATTATGTGAATGTTTATGATGGTCCATCCACTTGGTCGCTTTTGATGGGAAAGGTCTGTAACAATAACACAAACCGCCTGGACTTCCAATCGTCCTCGCCCAACATGACTGTGTTGTTCAGAAGCGACTACAATGGGGTCGGGCGTGGCTTTAGAGCTAGCTTCAGATCATCCCTCCATCCAAACACAGGTAGACCACTATAAAACTGCCATGTTATTGGTACTGAACTACAGTAAGTTGTGGCTGTCTTTTTTTTACATGCACGAAGATTTCTGAGACCAAGTTACTATTAGAAATAAGTGAGAAAGTGTTGGAACACCAAGCGTTTAACGTTAACACGTTCTCAGTAGATATCCATCATATGCCCTGTTTTATCATTTTATTTTAAATGCTACTACAACTACTGCAAATACTACTATTACTAATTAATAATAATAATTACATACTACAAAACTATGAAATTAAAGCATGGCTTGGAGCATAGTATTACTATGTAAGGAAAGGTTGATAATAAAGTACACTGAACACAATAACGTATCGTAGATGCATGTTTAGAGTTTTTTGTCCAATGTCGTGCAGGCCGTGTGGATTGCTCCTCTGAGTGGATGAATATAGCCATCCGAAAATCATACTTGGACTCGCTGGGCTTAAGCTGGCATGACCTTTACCTGGATGACCTTCGCTGCAGAGCTTCAACTGACAACTACTATGTCACCTTCAACTTCCCTTTCAATAGCTGCAACACCAGGAAAAACGTAATGCTACACTTAATACAATATCACATAACATCCAATGAGACATTGAAATCCCTTAACGTAGGGCAGTAGGGTAATGTCATGCAACATACTCCCAGGTCATGTTATGCGTGTATACCTTCAGGTACTGACTTACCCACAATGCACTGTATTGCCAAAAGTTTGTGAATGGTCAAGTGCTTACAGACGCCATAGTGTTGCCAAACTGTGTACCATCAATTAAAAGCCCTGCTGGTCAGGTTAATGCAGTAAAACACGAAACAAGTACTAATTAATAAATCAATCAACTGATGAATTAATTACTTTCTTAAAGACTAAAGTTGTGTCGATAGTTTACGGTTAAAGACAGTCTGTGTCTCAGCTGCTCAGATTGCCACGTAAGTTCATTCTACCACCTAGCTGCCAGGACAGAGAAGACGCTTGATGCATGTCTTTCTTGTACCTTGAGAGACAGTGTGTCTAATCACACAGTGCCAGACAGTCCGAGGAATTGTTGTGCAGATTGTGGATATGATAAGTGCTTGAATGTAGGGATACAAACGGGTTTATTTTTGGCTTTCTGGGCACACATCTGTGTTTTAAACCTGTTGCAGGGAACTACATAGGTTTCCATGGTTACCCAAAGGTAACATGTAGTTACAAAGTGCGAGCTGCGAGTTATCCAGGCTTTAACATGGGGATGTCTGAGGATTTCATTTGTGTAGAAGAGAATGAGAATTGGTGACTGATTGATCTTAACCGATGATCTGGCTGATTGAGCAGCCTCTAAGTAACACTGAAGTCTGACTGGTTAGGATTGTGGAGGTTATTCTGGGTCAGACAGGGAGATTATTGATTTTCTGCCTAGTGAAAGATAATAAAAGTAAAAGGGCAAGTAAAAGGAGGTCTTAGCTGCTAGATAAGTTATGTAAGAACGTGGACAAGATGATGGGTGGGAATTGGAGATTAAAAATATATTCTCATGCTAAGTCATACTAAACCTCTTCAATAGATGGCAGACTAAGTTACAAACTACTACAAAGGTTAGTGCTATGATGTCCCCTTTTCTGAATACTTTTTTTCTTTGTTAATATTTTTATCTTTTCACTTTGCCTCTTCTACAGTCTGAGCAGCCTTCTATCTTTCTACCAGCTACAAATGGACATGTTACTTATAAAATGTTGGAATCTTGAGTCTTTGTAATAAAAATATATCTGTGTGCTCTTCTCCCTAGACTGACAATAGACGTGTTTTTTATACCAACAATGTGCGAGCAGTTCAGTCAATATCGGGTGAAATCACACGGGTTAGGACAAACTTCCTGATGACAGTGAGGTGCGCGATGGAGCCAGGTTCTTCAGTTGGGACACTTTATGAAGTCAATGAGAGTGAAAATATAACCATCAGTGGAACGGGTCGGTTCAACACCACCATGGCCTTTTACACATCCAGCAACTTCTTCTACCCAATGGAATCCCCCTATTACGTGGACCTCAATCAGCAAATGTACGTGCAGGTGCAGCTACCCCAAGCTGAACCAAGCCTCCACCTGTTGATCGACACCTGTGTGGCCTCACCCAACCAAGACTTTACCAGCCGCACCTATGAGCTTATACGCAATGGGTACAACACATACAAACAAACAAACACATTGGTAGTATACACACTGCTTACACTATTATTTTTGTCCTGTGAAACAGATTATCATTTAAAGGCAATGCCAACAATAGTGAGATCATGCATCAAGATTCAAGATGTGAATTACATTTGCCCCAACTTTTACCCCCTACCAGTCAGGATGTTAGTGATAAACTTATATTATGACACTGGGTCAGGATCAGTTGTATGGAAGGCTAGGATGGTCACCACATCCACACCCGAGACTAGGACTCCCAGGCAGTTGGAGTAGGTAATAGTCAGACATGGTATGTTGAGAATGTACAGTGGAGAAGATCAGTAATGACTGTATTTATGGTTACCTAGATACAATCAAAGTGCACTTTCCAGACACTATAAGAGTCAATAATTCTTATAATTAGTTCTTCATTAGTTCTTATAATTCTTATAATAGTGTTTTCCATGATGATACTAGGTCACATTTTCATTTTTTAACCCCTACACAGTACATCTATGTTTGGGACACTCTAAGTATAGGCTAAGTAAAGCACCATCAATAAAACCTGTTCAACAGCAATATAAATTTATATTCCAGCCCTCAAGCTGCTTTTCAGAATGTGTAACCCCTCAAACTGGCTAAAGCAACTTCTCCTACACCTCCACTTATTCTTCAGCTTTTCTGAGAGTTATTTTGTTGCTTACAGTATACATACTATTGTCTTTATCCTTTCAGGTGTGAGAGAGAGAGCACAGTATACATTTTAAGAAATGGAGATCGTTACTTTGCTCAGTTCAGATTCAGTACGTTCGTGTTCCTGCGCACACACAACCGGGTGTTCCTCAGGTGTGACGTTGTCATCTGTCCTGAGAATGATTACAACTCACGATGTCGCCAAGGATGCCGCTTTCGCAGAAAACGAACCTTGAGCTCTAATCACCACACTGCGGTGGTCACTCTTGGGCCAATCACACTTAAAGGTTAGAGGTCAATTTATGAAATTTGTCCTGAAGTAGAGTACGGATTGTAATAAAAAATCTTAAGGATCTTAATAAAAAGTGTCTCGTTATTAAATAAAGTAAAGGAGAAAATCCGATCATTTTTACAGGTCCAGAAGAGGATGCAGACAAGGTGGAGGACAAGGAGTTAACTCACACTGCCTGATTAATTAATCACTGAAATATAGTTAACACTGAACAACTGTATTAAACTTCTACGATTAAAGCATTTTCAAAGGCAAACTGGTGTGGTGTATTTTGTATCATGCTAGTCAAAATTCTTGGCAAGTCAGGTTAAATACACTGAGCAGAATGGTGCAAGAATGGAGAGTGCAAAAGTTTATATGTGTGCTGTGAAGGTGATCTTCTAGGCCTATTTGTAGGCCTCAGGCTGTTCTGGAAAGTAAAGTCCTGAACAGGTTTTTGTGTTTCCATTCATTTTATAGGCCATAGCTGAATATAGGCCAATATCTTAGCAATAACATATACCAGCCGTTTTTTATAAACCTTAAAAAAGGTGTCACAGGAAGTTAACAGCTTTATAATTAAAAATAATTTTTTCTAGTATATACCTCAGTGAATGAGTAAAATAATACAGGAAAGATGACAATCCCACACCTAATATCTGGGTCACACACAGAAACCAGCAAGTTCCCTACAACCATGATAATCTCTCCTATGTTGCTGTGGCTGCTTAAGATCCCACTAACAACTGACTTTTAACTATGTTACCTGCGTCACACACAGAACAGCACCTTCTCTACAACAAAATTCTGCAGACAACCACAACCTTGTGAACAGCCCCACTGGCACGGTAATACATGCTCAGTGCCACCGGTTCCATGTAGGATTTACTCCATATACCATCTAGTCATTCCCTGACCTTTTCCACTCACCCTGAGCCCTTTTTATCCAGAACCACTGGCTAGCTCTCTCAGCTAATTCTGACAGTTCTTTTACAGCTGTCCTTAGCTCACAGCCTTTAATTCCAAGTTCAATTAGCAGAGACGTGGTGGACTTTGCTACAAAACCTCTAACACCTATCTCTACTGGTCTAATATGTGCCTGCAACCCACGCTGTCTTACTTCAGCTACTAGCTCTGAGTACTTTATTACTTCCATAAGCTCCATTAAATTTATCCTCAAATGAAACTGCCAGCTTTAGAAAATAAACTTCCCTCCTATGTATGTTGCTCCAAGTAAGAACTTGATACGGCACACACCCCCTGCCCACAGCTCTCTCCAGGTGATTTTCCCCATTTTTTACCTTATCCCATCTCAGCCACTGCCCCTGTTGTACCTAGCCTGCTGCCTCTATGCTCCAATGCCCTTTTTGCTAACCGTATTCCTTCACATGCATTCCACTTTCTTCCTGACTTTATGACTTGTGCCGCTGCTTTAATTACCACGTCCTTTGTCCCTAATAGCAACATTTCATGACCTGCCTTCGCACATTTAAACTCCTCCAATAAGCTTGTCAGCGGCAATTCTAACATCCCTCTCCCAAACCAAGCCACACTACTTAGACAATGCGGAACTCCCAGCCACTTTCTCACCGCATCATTTATCACCCTTTCCAATCTCTTTCCAATCTCTGCACCTCAGTATTTAGCACCTTATATGAGGAAGCAAACCATACTGAAAACACCACAATTTTAATTTACCTGGCAACAACGACATATCTATGCTATTATTAGCTTCCACCAATTCCTTCCTCATCTCCATAACCTGCTCTTTATCATTCAATGCTGCCCTGTACTATCTACCTAAACTCTTGACTGGTTTCTCCAGGATATTAGGTTTCACATCTCCCTCCATCAGAAACCTTTCTTGCACCAGTTTTCCTTTCACAGTAGACAAACTCCTAGACTTACTGGGTTTAATCCTCATTCTTGCCAGCCAACCGGCATGTACATGGTAGAGTAGTTGTAAGTGTCATCATATCATCCATGTACACCCTAATTTTAGGTGGCCAGTACCATTGTACAACATCTCCCTGCCTACGACCCATTTAGAGGCCCTGATTATCAACTCCATTGCCATTGTAAATGCTAATAGAGAGACGGTACACCCTGCCATTACACCTATTTCCTAATGAATGCCAAAGAGGAGTTTCTAATGAGGAGTTTATTTCATTAGAAAGTCAAGGATTTCACTTACTTATCACTAAAATCCTGACAGGATCAGACCAAATCCATTTCAGCTTCCAGACCAAGTCTCTCCTGGATGTGTAAAAGTGAGTCCACAGATGTAAACCATGAGTTCTTCATGATGAAGCTCCTTCCTCAGTATCAAAACAATTCTCTACACGTGCTCTGTGCTTACAGTAAGAAAATAGGCGTTTCCGCACATTTTCTCGGCCGCTAATTTTGAAAATTTGGAAAACTGGTCTATGGTGACTAGGATGGCAATATTATTTTGATAAACTCTAGTGCTAGGTGTGCCTTGGAGATAAGGCAGAGCAGGTGTTGTGGCTTTCAGCAGCTGACGTGAGAAAAACTCAGAAAAAAAAACTCATGCAGAGTTAACCCACGGAAAGCTGCTGGACCAGACAACATTCCTGGTAGAGTGCACAGGGATTGTGCAGACGTGTCTCAAAGCAACTACCATCATACCCGTCATTAAGTGTCCTGCCTCAATGACTACTGTCCCCTTGCACTCATACCCATCATCATGAAGTGCTTGGAGAGGCTTGTCATGAGCCACATCAAGACCCTGCTGCCTCTTCCACTAGAGCCCCTGCAGTTTGCGTACCATCGCAACCGCTCAATACTGCTGCTAAACACAATGTCTATGTTTAAATGTATACCAAATGGACAAAACTATTACTGAACACAATGTTTTACATCTATACCTTACTGCTCCCACTACCCAGTGGGCTATCTGCACTGTCCCCTTCCTATATTTACTGTTAATATCTAGTATATTTATTGTATATTGTCTTGTGTATTTATTGTAAATCATCTTGCATCATTGTACATGCTACTGCACATGTGCACTTTACGTTCCATTGTGAGTCGACCATTTGTCCAAGGTGTGGACCCTCAGTGGTGCCATTAAGACTGTTACTATTGTAGGAATCAATGCCACAATGACAATGAAAAACTTTTTCAAACCGCTTACAAAACTCTGCAGCTGATGTCCCATTCCTTTGCTTACAGTTAGTTATCCACCCCCAGTCAGATGTTAGGGACTTGGCTTGCTATTGCTACAGCATTATTAGGGTGCACTGCACACACATTTTTCTTATTTCTGACAGGAATGTACCTTCCAGATTCGTGAAGGAGTGACATGAGGCTCTGTCCCCCCTTTGTTCACACACACACCTGAGCCAGATTTTCAGGATGATCTCACAAACTATGTAAGCCCAGCCTTTCAGCCTGTAGATTGCAGCTGTTTTTGGATCTATATATGTATGTTCTCCTGGTGGACTCTTACCATCTTAAGCTCCCCATGTTTGTGCTTGGTTACAGTTTTGTTTCAGGTTTGTTTCTTCATTTTCTACAATGATGGTGTTTGTGTTTATGTTTGCCTTTGCAAGGGTGTCCTACACTCTTTATTCACGCATGACATTTTCAATAAGGCCAATAAAATCGAAGCATATTTCCCTTGGATGTTTAAAATCCTTGGATAATCTTTCTAATGTATCTGCATCAAAAGAAATGTGGTCACTCTGTACCCTTGTCTTCTTGACTCCACCACCCCTTTTTAAAAACCTCAGTGGACCTGATAGTAACTGGTTTCATCTGAAATACTTTACTGCGAGTAGGTTCAGATTACTTATCAGAGAATGAAGCTCCTGATCCGTCTGATTTGAACAAATTTAAGTCTGAATAAAGACTAGACAACATTGGAGGATGTTCATCCTCTGTGTCGCATGGCTGACACAAATGCATACACACATTTTAATGTAATAAGAACATTTGTTGAGAATGTATTTAATGTGAAATTTCTATTTATAGGTGTTGATTGCAACCAAAGTCAGCCTTATAATGGGCTATAATGTTCCTCCCTTTATAGGGGGAACACTACATCAAACTGTTAAAGGTGTTCCTAGAAACAACACCAGACCTCTATCGAAAATACAGGCACTAACAAAAAAGAATAAACTCCTGCCAATACCCTGCAAGTTTAGATAATTTTTTGCTAAAAGTAATTTGTTTTCCTTGTACATAGTTTATAGTGTTGTAGTTTTAAAAATTTTAGTGTTTTAGAATTTGTTTAAGAGTTTTAGTGTCACCTTTTCACCATTTAAAATAAAGTCATTTTTATTATTTTTTTCATTGTTGTTTATTTTTGTTTTGAATACACAAAACAGTATGTAATTACAATGCAGATGTAAAGTACAGCCCACACTGCCTATATTACAGGCTACTTTGGGGTAAGATACAGGAAAGTACTGGGTACTAAGCTGCACTTTAAATTACAGCCTGCACTGCCTATATTACAGGGTACTTAAGGGTACATTATTTTCTGGGTTCAAAGAATGTTAAATATACAAAAAGGAATGCCACATGCCAAAGATATTTTGCGTGAACAGAATGAAACAAAGGTAAGTCTGATAAGCTGGCAGTGATGTAAATATAATGCCTCGGTACATACAGGCTAAACGGTGTAAAATATCTGCAAAGTATGTTCAGTCAATTGCACAAACTCATACTTTTTATTCGTTATTTGTAAAATGTTTGTAGAATACCCAGTAATTACCACATATTTCTACTACCTTCCACTTTACTTACTCCAAACTTATGGTGTGCATTATTTGTAAAATGTTTGTAAGATACCCAGTCATAACCATATGATACTCATTAATAACCACATATTTCTAGTATCGCACCCTTTATTTAACCTTTACTTATAGTGTGTGTTACTTCAAATATGTTTGTAAGACACCCAGTAATAAACGCATACTTCTAGTATCATCCCCTTTACTTACATACTTACTTTACTTACTCTGTACTTACCCAGTAATTTGCGGGCTCTAATTTAAAGTTTTACCATTATTTCAATAATTTAACTGAAAAGTGAAGCTCATATATTATATAGATTCATTACACATAAAATGATATTTTTCCAGCATTCACAACAAGCCACTGATGCAATAATACATGCAAAAGGAGCCCAGACCAAGTTTTAAGAATATATAATGTGCATACTTTCCAGTAGGCCAACATTTCTGTATTACAAACCTTTTTGTAACTGGTCTTATGTAATTTTGTAATTTAATGAGATACTAACGTCTGGGTTTCATTAGCTGTGATTGTAATATAT
>JAOVVF010000002.1:24097437-24108440 GCA_028565595.1 Duopalatinus emarginatus
GAGAGAGAGAGAGAGAGAGAGAGTGGGAGGGAGGGAGGGAGGGAGGGAGGGAGGAGACAGACAGACAGACAGTTGTGAGATACAGTGGGGTACAGTGCCCTAAATATTTAGTGTCTAGATTGTATTCTAATGTGTCCTCACCTGCTACCGGAGGGCTGGTAAGGTACGGAATGGCATGCAAAAAGCCAACCACACCCAGAGCTGAGGACAGGTGGGAGGGGCCTACAATGTCACATGTGACCACAGGGATGAGAGCCATGTAGGCCCCATCGAAGAAGCCGTAGGAAACAGAGAAAAGTACCAGTGTGGAAAAACTCCTGAGCAAAGGCACAAAGAGGCAACTGAGTCCCTCTAATCCCACTGGGATGAGAAATGTGACTACACGAAATGTCCTCAAACACCTGAGCAAAACAAACAAAAACAGTCAAATGAACATAGTCTTGTATTATTATTATGTTACAATTCATTAGCAGTGCTTTCTGATTGCCAGTAGATAAGCAGTGGTTTTAGATTAGCATTACGCTAGCTGTGGTCTCAGATTAGAAGTGGTCTCAGATTAGCAGTAGACGAGCAGATGTCTCAGATTAGCAGTAGTCTCAGATTAGCAGTGGTCTTAGATTAGCAGTGGTCTTAGATTAGCATTAGACTAGCAGATGTCTCAGATTAGCAGTAGTCTCAGATTAGCAGTGGTCTCAGATTTGCATTAGACTAGCAGATGTTTCAGATTAGCATTAGACTAGCAGATAGCTTAGATTAGCAGTGGTCTGAGATTAGAAGTGGTCTCAGATTAGACGTGGCCTCAGATTAGAAGTGGTCTTAGATTAGCAGTAGTCTCAGATTAGAAGTGGTCTCAGATTAGAAGTAGTCTCAGATTAGAAGTAGTCTCAGATTAGCAGTAGACTCAGATTAGAAGTAGTCTCAGATTAGCAGGAGACTAGCACAAATCTCAGATTAGCAGTGGTCTCAGATTAGCAGTAGTCTCATATTAGAAGTGGTCTCAGATTAGAAGTAGTCTCAGATTAGCAGTAGTCTCAGATTAGCAGTGGTCTCAGATTAGAAGTAGTCTCAGATTAGCAGTAGTCTCAGATTAGCAGTGGTCTCAGATTAGCACAAATCTCAGATTAGAAGTGGTTTGGACTAGAACTAAAACAGCAACAGGCTCAGATTATTAGTAAATTGTCCAAAAATTCAAGATGGCATTAAAACAGATTAGCATCTGATTAGCAAGAACCAGATCTTGACTCACTTCCTGTCCGCAATCCATCCAAAAGTGATATTACCCACAATTCCCATTACTCCTAGGATGGACATGAGGAGGACAGCCTGATGATGGCTGATGTCCAAACTGAGAGAATACGGCACCAGGTAAATGAACGGCACACTGCAGCCAAATGCCAGGAATAGAAAAGATACAGAGAGCAACAGGAAGTCAGGCTTGAGCAGGAAGCTGTACTTTTCTGATGATGGACAGCATTTCGGTTTTCTCACTTTTCTTGACTGCTTGATAGGACAACTAGGACCTAAAGAAGACACCGTCTCAGAAAGCAACTGTGAGTTCTGTAGCTTCAAGGTGGCTAGTTTTAGGTCAGTTCGCATTGAGTCACCTAATTTTGAATCAGTTAGCTCCGAGTCAGTTCTTATTAACTCTGGTAGCTTTGGGTCAGGTAGCCATGAGACACTGAGGGTGGACTTGTCTAAATTTAAATCAATTTGGGTCAGTTCCAATTCAGGTGGTTTTGAGATGCTTAGCAACGAACATGCTACTATCGAATCAGCCATATTTAATTCTGTTAGCTTTGTGACTAGATTTGTATCTTTTTTCTCTGTTTTTGTATCAATTGACATTTTACTGTTGGTATCTTGCTGTGAATTTTTAACATTGAACATAGTCTCGGTATCTGTTAGCATGAGGTCTTCGTCGTCTTCCTTTATATTTTTCACCTCTTCTTGGTTGGACGGTTTCATTTTCACCTCTTCACCATCATGGTTATCTCGTCCTCCCTGAATTCTGAGCAGACTCTTTTCTTCTTCTTGTTGTTGTTTTTTTAAGTCCTCCTGAACATCAGGTTCATCCAGGATCAGTTTAATATTCTCCTGTTTGACTTTACTTTTGCCCACAAGGGGCCTCATAAGAGAACCACAGACACACAGGTGTAAAACAAGAGCCCCTAGGGTAAGAAAAGCCCCCCTCCAAGAGTACAGGTCAATCAGGTGCTGAACCAGAGGAGGGAGCATGAAGATCCCAATACCTCTTCCAGACATGGCAATTCCATAAGCCAAAGCCTTCCTCTCATTGAAATAAGTGCCCACCATTGCTACCGCTAGGGTATAACTGAGGGCAAATCCCAAACCTGTGGAGGGTAAAAATGAAACAACAGTGGTGAATTACAAATCAAGCTCTTACTCCAGTCATCATGAAGTCTACAAGTCAGGTCTACAAGCTTCAAAACTGCCCTCCTAATGCCTTTGAGCTCCTACTCTTGCTGCCTTCCAATTAACAAGGCCCTACTCCTGCAAGCCTGAGGTCTCCTTGCTGCTACTCCTGCTATTCTGAGGACTACAGGTTCTTACATCTATCTCTATAACGTCTACGCATTGCTCCTCCTGCCCTCCTGGGGCCTACAAGCTCTGGCTTGTACCATTCTAGGGTCTTCTACCATTGTCATTCTTATGCCTATGAGTTCATATTCTTACCATCCTGAGGACTATAAGCTCCTATTGCTCCATGTTGGCAGACTGCTAGCTTCTGCTCTGACCATCCTGAAGCCTACTCTTAAAGAGAGTAAAACCCAAGTACAGGGTCAGCCATAATACATCCTTCTGGAACAGACTGGTTTAAGGGCTTTGTTCAAGGATGCAACAGTGGCAGTTTGGTGCTGCTGATCTTCTGTTCAGGAACCTTAACTGTTAAGCCACCAATGCCCACCTCTTACCATCCTAAAGCTGCTATTTAAACCACCCTGAGGCCTACTATCTTCTACTCATGCAACCGCTTGAAGTAGGCCGAATAAATGTTAGCTTGAAGTCTGCGAGCCTTGCTAGGTTGGGGCAGCCGTGGCCTAGTGGTTAGGGAGTCAGTCTTGTGACCAGAAGCCTTGTGATCCCCGCACAGGGCAAGACACGACCGTCCTTGAGGAAGGCACCTAACTCCCCCTATGGCGCCATGCTTTGGCGCTGCCCCCTGCTCTGGGCAAGTGTGTTCACTGCTGTACAGGTCAATCAGGTGCTGAACCAGAGGAGGGAGCATGAAGATCCCAATACCTCTTCCAGACATGGCAATTCTGTAGGCCAAAGCCGTCCTCTCATTGAAATAAGTGCACAATGAGTTCACTTTCGCTCCTACTCATAGCATCCTGAAGTTGCCACTCATACTATCATGTAGCTTACAAGTTAATAACTGCCAGCTTAAAGTTTATATGGCCCTACATCAGCTATCCAGAGGTCGACAAGTTTGCCACTCAGACCCTCTAAACACAGAGATGAAGCCTGGTCTGAGTTTACCTGTGAGAATTCCCAGAGATACATACAGGAACTGCAGATTGGGTGCAAAGGAACTGAGGACAAGTCCAACAGAAGATAAAATTCCTCCGGTCATGACTGCCACTCGAGTGGACAGACGGTTTCCAATGTAACTACCCAGAGGAGCTGCAGACACATAACATTCAGGTGCACATATTCATTTCCATGGTAACAGGTCATTCATAGGGACGTGTATATTAACCGTTGCATTCTCCTAGAACCTACATTAAGTTAATGGTGGACGTATTAATTGACTGTGATCTTACAGACGATCTTTCTTACCACAGATCATAGTGGTAAAGTCCAGTAGAGAGTGAATCCAGGATGTTGTGGAGTAATCAGTGGAGAAATGCATCTGAAACTCCACAAAGAAGATGGACACAGACCTGCGAGAACAACGCAACATCTTTCTAAGGTATCTCCACGTAGTAAACAAACATGTTGATGAAGACCATGATCATCATCTACCTACTCATTGTTTAAAGGTTTACAAACAGGTGTATGGTGTTACCAGTTATCTGTAACAGCCAAAACAGTTCTGACCCATCGAGACATGGACTCCACAAGACTTCACACTCTGAAGGTCTTTTTGGGTATCTGATACCAAGACATTAGCAACAGATCCTTCTTGCGGATCTTCTGTGGACTGGACCAGACAGTCTAGCCTTTACCTTCCATACACACTGAGGAACCTTGGGTCTTTATGACTGGAAGGCACTGATTGTCCTTCCTTGGACCACTTTTGGTAGGGATAAACCTCTGTATACTAGGACACACCCCACATAACCTGCTGTTATGGAGATGACCGTACCCTTGATTACAGTTTGACCTTTATCATCAACTGGCTAATTAGATGATGGGGCAGATCATCTCCAGGACAGCAGGTCCATACTGGGTGTGGAGTTAATGTGGTGTTAATGTTATGGTTAATCGGTGCATGTTTTCATTTCAGGATGAAATTAAATACATTACAGAATAAGCACATCAGACAAGATGTGTCTTCATCAGAGACGTCTCTTATATTTACCTGGATCATTACATATTTGCTGAATAGAGTTAAAGTTTGTAAGTGCACCAGATGATGCTGGGTCAGTTTATCCTTCACACCATGGACATGTTTATATACAGCAGAGAATTAACACACACACACACACACACACACACAGACTTTATTTTATTTATACCATAAATAACTGCAGATCACTGCAGAGCAGTTAAATGAGATAAGTGTAATTGTGTAGAAGGATGTCTTACAAATGCTGTAAATAAAACTTCATCACCTTCATGTAGAGTGTCAGGGCTTCATTTCATAAGACAGATATAATAACAGTCTAAACTGGATCAACTGCTATTTTATTCTGTTCTATTCTATTCTGTTCTATTTTATTCTGTTCTATTCTATTCTAATCTATTCTATTCTATACTGCTAATAATAGTGTTAAAATATTATTAACACTTAAAAATAAATGTTAAAGTCTGTTTTCTAAATGAAGCTGAATTTGTGCCTTATGTCTACATGTTACATGTTATGTCTTTTTATTTGAATCAGCATGTAAAAAACAGATTTTCTTCTTCTCTCAGTATTTTAAAAAGGTGAGTGTTTGTGTTTGTGTCGTCTGAACTCTGTTTCTGACTTAAAGTCAGAGATCTGGAACGTTCATTCATGTTTAAATAACATCACCACGTTTAGTCCTTTATGTGTTCATTATGTATCAGAGCTCACCTGGTGACAGAACGAGTACAGATCAGAGTGACGAACGAAGCAGCAACGATCATCCACCCCCATCCTCCTTCTCTGGACTTCATCCCTCCTTCCATCTCCTCCTTCATCACCTCCTTCATCACCTCCTCCTGTCACAAAAGATTTTAGCATCTAAGAAAAGTTAAATTATATAATGGTTCACAAAACCTTTTTTTTCAGAGTTTAGGAAATATAACAATAATAACAATAATCATGTGGATAGAATGGAATACAATAAAAGAAATAGAATAAAAACCTTAAAAGTTTAAGATAATTTATTCAATCTTATTAGTAAAATCTTTTACCAGTCACATGTGACAACAGAATTCAGTAAAGATAACAACTGGTAAATTAAGTTCACATAAACAAACAAACAATTTTTTTAAGATGAAAAAAATAATTAATGATTAATAATTAATAATTACAAAAATTAATGGATGAATGAAAAACGAACGCATGAATGTTTATACAGATATTACTACTTAAATATAAATATGTTTTAAACGAGTGTAAATATAAAATAATTATTACAGTACATACAACAGTACAGTAAATACAACACTCATATAAACACTCATGTATTAAAAATACTATTAAGACATTACATTGAAATTGAATCAAAATAGAAACAAAACTAAAGGTGTAAAAAGAATCAGAAAATAATTATTAATAAAATTTAAGCTTTAAAGATTTTTTGCTAACAGAAAACTGATGAAATGAAAGACAGATAAAAGACACATCACATTGTACATAACATTAATAACAAACCCATTAGTGTGTTAATATAATAAACTCGTTTACATTTAAACTAACAGACATTTTAGATTCAGACAAGCTGAACTTCACTCACCTGCAGATTCAGAAACTCACCTCGTGTCACTAAACACTTCAAAGGTCATAAAGTCATCAAGTCATAAATAACTCAGACTTCCTGTAGCTCCTGATGCAGCACTTTTTCTCCAGATGTTTTTCAAGAAATAAACACCAGGAGAGTCTGAAAGGTCTGTAGGTTGTTTTTAAATTATTTAGAAGGATTTGTAAGCAAGAAATACACTTTCAGTAAAAAAAAATTAAACAATTCACAATTATTTGCTAATTTCAGCTTTAATTATTTATTAAGTGAGATGATAGTTTGAGTGTGCATTCCATTTTTAATGTCACTAAAAAAAACCCCATAATGAATTAAAGCTTAAATGTATCCAAAAATCAATTAAAAAAAAAAAAAAAAAAAAAAAAAAAAAACATATCACAAACCTGTGAAATTAAAATATATATATATATATATATATACAAATTTTAAGCCACACAGACATCAACAGCAAGGACACATTTTTCTTTTTTTAAAGTGACTTTTATTCCTTAGTTTCCACATAAAACTGAAAAATCACATAAATCTTCTGTACAAATAAAGACAAAATATACATTCGACTGGATTGTTTTTTTTCCATGGAAAATACAAAAAGAAGTTTAAATCTTTAAATATGATAAAAGAACAGAAATAACACATTTAATTTAAAAGAACAGGAATAAAAAGTAACATTTTGTACATATTCAAGTTTCAGACAATATTTCAGATTTATAAGATCCTGATCCAACAATAGACAGTGGATTTTAAAATTAACCAATTCAACTGATGATTTTAGATTTTTTTTTTTAAATCTATAAATGTTTTCTCTTAAAAGTGGAAAAAAAGAAAAGAAACACTTAAAACCATTTATTTCACTTTGTTCTCTGTGATACTTTAACCTGAGCACGTCTGAAAATTCTTCATTAATAAACAGTAAACAAACTGGTGATGAATTTTAATGTAGTCATGTATTCATTTTAATTCCTAATTAATAACACATCACAGAGAAGTGTCTCAACAATGTTGATGTTTTAAAAAATGACATAAAATTACATTTTTAAAATAGAATGTGTATTTTTAATAAAAGTTCAAAAGTTTTTTTCTTGACTAAACAAGACAAATATTTATTTTAGTATTTTTGTCTTGTTATATAAAATCTTTGCATATTTAGAAAACATCTCATTTGCATAATTTAAAATGAAATTGAGTAGATAAGATCATTAGTTATAAACTGTCACATGGTGATTTTTATATTTTGGTTTTGTTTTCTCCTGTGGTGCCATTAAATATACATTCATATGGATTTCTTCCTCCAGAATAAACTTTAAACTTTATACATCTTATATTTATAATCACACAATTTACACATGTTAAAGTCTTTAAATCAGTAATACAGTGATCTTTTATCTTACAGTAATAAAATTTTTTAAAGGTTTAAAGGTTATTTACAGTTTAAATATTAACATCAGACAGACGGGAGGTGTTTCTCACAGGTCCTCACACCACTTCAACAGCTCCAGGAAAGCACCAACTGCTCCGAGGTATCCCTACACACACACACACACACACACACACACACACACACACACACACACACACACACACACACACACACACACACACAACTATACATTATTTTGTATTGTATATTCATTCATAAATTAATTTAAAAAAAATCAAGGAACAAGTAGAAAGCTGTGCAACACACTAAAATAAAATAATTTTAATATATTTTTTAAAAATAAATTTAGTGTTTGTGCTATTGCACAATGCTTTTAAATTTATTTACTCATTTATTTATCTCTGCATTTTTATTTGTTTCTTTTTCTTCTTATTATTTCTTTTTCTTATCTTCTTCTTATTATTACTCATGTATTTGAATGTGAGAGGTAATGGTGGGGTAGTTTGATACATGGACTGTAAACACTAGCTTCCATAGCAACACACACACATACACACACACACACACACACACACACACCTCCTCACAGGACACACACCTCCACTGGTGACAGATTTTTTTTACCTCATGCTCCAGGAATAAAGCCTTCATGTGTCCTTTTGACCAGAAGTCCATGGCGTAGGCGAGCAGCTTCATCGACAGTGTGTTGATCCGCAAGAAATTCCCGACAAACACCACCCTGTCAATTTTCTGTTCAAAATAAATAAATAAAATCATCTCCATTTGACAATTAATAAAATAAATAGGTTATTATTAGATATTGAAATAAGATGTCATCACTGTGATGTCAGACGCCATCATTGCATCATCCAGACCTCCGCTGAGCTGAATGACATGCAGTGATGAGGTCAGCATCTCTTACACTAATATTAATAATAATACTCATTTTCACACTTCACTGTTGGTTTGCTTCAGGTGACCAGGTCATGTGGTGCGACCATCAGGAAACTATCATAATGTGTTATTATTAGAATAATGTCTGTTAGGTTTATCAGGTTTATACTGCAAATTAATTAGATTTCAGGGGCGACAGACAGAGTCAGGTGGTGAAGCCACAGAGAACAGATTTAAACAAATGAATTTAATGTAAATCTGAATGTTTTGTACCACCTGACTAAAATATAAAGACTCTTATATAAAGGTTAAAGTGGGACAGGGGACAGGGACAAGGGACACACAGAGAGACAGGGAGAGAGACAGAGGGACACGCAGAGACACACACATACAGGGACACAGGGACACAGGGACATGCAGAGACACACACACATACAGACACACACCTCGTTGATGGCACACATGCGTGCAATGGAGCTGATGTTGTTGGTGATGGTGACCAGCGTGGCTCTGGCCAGATCTTCTTTAGAGATACTGTCTCTTTTCTCCTTACACATCATGTGACCAAAACTACACACACACACACACACACACAAATGAGCAAACTTTTATTAAAAAAAAAATAATAAAAAAAAAAAAAAAAATGATGTGTTACATGTTCCACTGTGTAAACGCACAGGCAGGCGCACGTACAGACAGACAGACAGGCGGACAGACGGACGGACAGACAGACGGACGGACGGACAGACAGACGGACGGACAGACAGACGGACGGACAGACAGACAGACGGACCTGGAGGCGACCGTTGACCCCTGCAGGCTAAACCGTTGATAATCTCCTCCATAAATATCCTTCACCAGTTTGTCCACGTTGTTTCCGTCTCCTTTACTCGCCATCTCCAGAGCTTCATCAAATGTTTCACAACCAGTCAACAGACAGCACAGACCCAGGAACGTCCCTCCACCCAAACTGGACCACAAAACAATCACAGACTATTATTATTATTATTACTATTAATATTATTACATTACATTTATAATATATATTAAATATATTATATTACACTTTAGATCAGTATTATCTAAAAAAAAGTAAAATTACCAAACAGTAAAAAACTAAAGTAAAATAAAACAAATAATAATAATAATAATAAGAAGAAGAAGAAGAAATAGAAGAAGAAATTATTTTTTTATTATTATAGAAGAAAATCTTTAGATAAAATAAAATAAAAATCCACATTTCTTCTTAATTTTATTCATTTTTACAGATTCATTTTACTTCATCATCAATAAATACTAATAATCACTGAAGTGCTGGTTTTGCTGACCTGGTGCCGGTGATGCGTTTGTACTTGTTCTCGGAGTAAACGGCCAGGACGCTGACCCCTGAGCCGATGTTGACCAGCAGCATGGGGAACGGGTTATCGAGAGAACACGGCCGCTTCACACAGCACTGCGTGTCTGCAGGGTTCTCGAAATAATAACACTCCAGTTTCCCGTTAAAGCCGACCGAGTCCAAATAGATCAAACCGCGGATCAGACAGTCCAACTCGTCCACTTTCACCAACTCCACCCCCACCATCTACAGACAGGCAGAGGTTTCGATCACAGAACACCAACAAACCGACACAAACATCTGGATAAGGACCAACCGGCCCCTCGTCTCACCTTCCTGAAGTCGTTCTCAAACTTGTAGGCCCCACCCCCGGTGACACAGACCGTCCGGTGGAGCTTGCCGATCGCTTTCTCGTGCACGGCGGCGAGGAACCGTGCGGCGTCTGCCGTTTGGAAGCGGATGAAGTGCAGCGTCCCGACTCGTCTGTACACGTCCAGGTCACGCAGCTCCAGCTGGTCGTCCTTCACAGCGCACTTCCTGTACAGCGTGTTGGATCTGAGGTACGAACAGATCCTCTGTAAACTCCCCAGCTCCTCTTCCTCCTCCTCGGTCATGTCATTCGGCTCGAAGTACACCAGTTTTACCAAGGAGCCACCGATATCCAGACCAAACCAGGGGAACGCTGGAGAATGAGGAGAAGAGAAAAACAGGATAGGAGCAGGTGAGAAGTGAGAGGTGAGATTTATTCAGTAGGTTGTCAGATCAAATCTTCTGATCCTGATTGATCCTCTTCTGTACATTTACTCCTCATACGATCATACATCAGAACCCTATAGGGCACTTTATCATGTCAAAAGGCACTCGCAAGGGTTATCACAACGTTCTACCACAGGGGCAATAATCTCTCTTCATGTCCAAAAACAACACACTTTAGAAAGTGTAGCAGATCAATGCACCCAAAGTGAATACACCTGTGACCACTGATACACAAGACAGGAAACATGTGACCACTGAAACAAAACGGAGTTGACCTGTAATTTCCAATCAGCCCACCGGCATCAACATCAGTTACGAAATGACCTGTGAACTGAATGTCCATCACGGCTCCACATGGAAAAGAACGGCCAAAAGAATTAAAATATCTGATTGAAATTATACATTTACAGAATTTTTATAAATGTTCTCCATGATGAGAAGCCGGTGGTGACAGTGAGAAGGAAAAACTCCCTGAGATGTCAAAAGGAAGAAACCTTGAGAGGAACCA
>JAOVVF010000002.1:24122304-24134530 GCA_028565595.1 Duopalatinus emarginatus
CAGTCAGTAAAGGTGTCAGTAGTGGAGTCAGTCAGTAAAGGTGTCAGTAAAGGAGTCAGTCAGTAAAGGTGTCAGTAGTGGAGTCAGTCAGTAAAGGTGTCAGTAGTGGAGTCAGTCAGTAAAGGTGTCAGTGAAGGAGTCAGTCAGTAAAGGTGTCAGTAAAGGAGTCAGTCAGTAAAGGAGTCAGTCAGTAAAGGTGTCAGTGAAGGAGTCAGTCAGTAAAGGTGTCAGTGAAGGAGTCAGTCAGTAAAGGTGTCAGTAAAGGAGTCAGTCAGTAAAGGCGTATTCTACACTGTTTAAGGTGTCTAGATGTAAATATCAGGAGATTAAATGGATTCTGATTGTCTCAGATTCATCTTTACATCTCAAACCTAAATAACCTGTGTGTGTGTGTGTGTGACAGAGACAGCTCCAGGGACTTGAGATGGTGGGTTTTATTCTGGCTCTGGTCAGTCTGTGAGTGTGGTACCGTGATGAATCAGTGCCCTGTCCAGGGGGTTTTCCTGCCTTGTGCCCGATGAATCTCTAAATATTTTTGTCTATATATTTATCTGTTCATCCATTCCCCACTGCCTCAGCAAGCTTTTGTCTTTCAATTCAACATGTCCCTCTTTTCTTCATCTCCTTAATTCACTCTCACCAACCCTCCATCTGTCCATCTCTCCTGTTGTCCTTGATAATGAGAGGACATGCGTCTGTCCTTTAGACCGTCTGTGACTCGGAGCTCAGAGAGGAGGTGTGATGGAGAGATGAAAAAAAAAAAGACAAGTGATCTGCTGAGACATTAATCATGTGACGCAATCGGACGGGAGTACATCGAGTCACCTTGCAAACACACACACACACACACACAAGGACAAGACCACAATAAATGCGAAACACTGTCAATACACACACACGAACACGCACACACACACACCACTGACAAAGAGAAAAGACACAATTACTTTGTATGCTCTCTCTCTCACACACATTTCACACTGACAAGACTGAATAAAGCACACAAAGCTCTTGATAGCTGTAATTATGACGTCAGTAAGTCACATGGTAACACCCCCCCCACACACACACAAAACAAAACATACATGCACACACACACACACACAGCTGGGTCCAGTTTGTTTTATTCATCTGTATGTATGCAAGTTCTTTGCGTTTCTCATGGCAGCTGTCCCTCATCCCCTCATCACACATACACATACATACACACACTCACACACACACACACACTCACACACACACACACACACACACACTCACACACACACACTCACTCCAAGATCTCGCGCCTCCATTTTGTCCTCGTCGCCCGACCCCACACTTTAGAAATCGTGAGTCATCTCGACTTACTTCCTGTCATCCACCATAAACACACAATCGCTTCTTCATTACGTCCTTCATCTGTCCATCTCTGGTGTGTGTGTGTGTGTGTGTGTGTGTGTGATGGAGTGATGGATGTGGAGGATAACCAACCACACCTGTACATAAGGAGCACATATGTAAATCAGCAGTGTTCAGTGTCTCACTCCTATTCACACCACCGCCGTAACCCCACAGCCGCTGTAATAACACCAGTCTGCACTTTATCTCCTTATCGATATTTAACAAAAGGTGGAAGACGGCGTGAGTGAGCCGTTACCATAGTAACAATACGAAACGAATCCGAATCAGAGTCAGATTTGTTTAAATATTTACATTTATTTATCCAGACAGACTGAATAAACATCGTCAGTACTAAATAAAAGTCCCCCCCAGTTACTTCATACACGTTCGTTAGTGTTAATAATGTCAAATAAAACGAAACCTCGCCCCCTTATTTAAGGTTAGTCAGCTGTTCCACAGAGGAATATAATATAATACAGTATACGAGTGAATACGTGATAACCGTGTGCAATAAAATCAGGAGGTAAAAGTGCTTGTGACGGAGAAGAGGAGACGCTGAGACGTGGTGTAGTGACGTATCGATGACGTCACGTTGTCGTAGCGATGCTGTTGGACCAACGGCTACTTGGCCGGTTTGGTGCGAAGTCGTTTCCTGATGTTCGGCTGATCTTCTCTCTCCTCGTCTCGGCTGATGATCTGGAGTTAATTATTCAATACATTTGAGTGTAATTTCGTTTCATCTGCACCGAGGGAACGACTACATCTGTGTGTGTGTGTGTGTGTGTGTGTGTGTACCTGATTAGCAGATATGTTCATAGGGGACGAGATGTTGATCTTTCGTCTGGAGTGTTTCAGACTGAGAGATGAGCCGCCTTCATCTGGAGACCTTCCACTCATCAATCCCATTATCCTCTTGGCTACAGAGGGGGAGGGGGGGGGGGCAGATGGAGAGACAGGAAGATGTGATATATTGAGTATATTGAGTAAATAAAGAGAACTTGGTGTCCTGATCTCCTTCTCTCTTTCTTTTCTCTCTCTGTGATTTTTACCTTTACTGCCCAGGAACGTTGGGGAGCTGTTCAGGAAATCTCCGATCTTCTGCAGCTTCCCTTCCTTCTTCGATCGCAGACTCGACTGAGAATCATGGGAACTTTTCCCAAGTGACGCAGGAGACATCTAACACACACACACACACAAGATCAAAATTAAAGAACAACACACAATTTTCTAAATGTTAGGGTCCCTGCATGGTCATATTAGAAATGATCCAAACAGGAGTAAAAAGCATTTTTTTTCCTGAGTCCTGATTCCCCCTGCTCCTCAAACCCTGTCTAATCCACACTGATCACACTGTCTGTGTCACCCAGATGAGGATGGGTTCCCTTATGAGGCTGGTTCCTCTCAAGGTTTCTTCCTTTTGTCATCTCAGGGAGTTTTTCCTTCTCACTGTCACCACCGGCTTGCTCATCAGGGATCAAATTTGTAAAAAAAATTATAAATGTATATGTATATTTGACTCTTTTCATTATTTCTGTAAAGCTGCTTTGTGACTGGAAGGTCGTGGGTTCGATCCCCACCCAGGGCAAGACATAACTGAGGTGCCCTTGAGCAAGGCACACTGCTCCCTGGGTGCTGTGGTTTGGGGCTGCCCCCCTGCCCTGGGCAAGTGTGTTCACTGCCCCCTAGTGTTCACTGGAGTGTGTGTGTGTTTCACTACACCAATAGGTTAAATGTGGAGGTCACATTCCTGTGTGGAAGCACAGTGGGCAAATAGTTCACTTTCACGTTACATCAGTGTTGATCTGTAAATGTCTTCTACCATTAATTCAATTAAATATTTTACTGTTCTGTAGAGAAACAGTGCTTTTAAAAACAAATTTTCCTTCTCCTCCAGTGTGTGTGTGTGTTAGATTTACTCAGAACCCTTTCGTTAATGTAGAAGGTTCTATGTAGGACTTTTAAAGGATCCCCTGAGGCTCCAATAGTTCCAAGAACAGACTTTTATCACTGTTTTCTGAACTTTTAGTTAAAAAAATAAAATATATAAAATACTAAAGTTTAATTTACTTTTAGTTTATTACTATTATTATTATTATTATCATTATCATCATCATCATCATCATCATCATCACTGTTGTTGTTGAAAAAAAAAACCTTACAACAACCTTGTATTTATATTGGTGTTCTCCATCTTTCGCTCTTTATTTGTACTGATTCTCATGTTGTATTATTTGCACTGAGTGGATTTTACTCTCACCTCCTCCTCCTGGTGTGCTGGGAGACTGGGAACTTTCTTACACCTAATATTCCTCCTGTTCTCACTCTCCACCCCATCCTGAGAGAGAGAGGGGAGGCAGAGTGAGTGCGAGAAAGAGGGGGACAGACAGACAGAGATAGAGACAGACAGAGAGAGAGTAGAAGAAGAAAAGTGAATATTTATGTACAGTCATGAGAAAAAGAAAGTGCACTCTCATTTCATTCAAAATTCTTTATATTTGTTTATAACCCCGAGTGACAAAAACAAAAACAATTAAAAAAACACCACGTTTTAATAAGCAGCCATTTCTACCCAAAAAGATAAAAAATCTGCTGGGAAAAACAAACACACACTTTCACAACTTCTACAGTCACTGAGAATGAAATTTTCATCCAGGCTTTACTAATCAATTACACAAGATCAGTTCATCATCATAAGTGTGGCTCCAACACCACCCTTGACCTTAAAGAACCAAGTATTACAGCTCATCAGTCTCTGAGGGGTCATAAGGCCATCTCCAAATAATCTGAGATTCACCGCTCTACACTGAGGCACGGTGTAGGAATCACAGCAACTTCAGTCCAAGACATAAACAAACCCCAAGAGCTACATCATGACACCTACAGGCCTCTGTAAACACTTGTCCCAAGACTTCCTCCCATGTCCTCATTTGAATATGAAAGGAAGCCCCTTCACTCTAAAAAGAACATACAAAGGATCTGGACCAATAACCTTTGGACTGATGAGAGCAAGGTGGAGATATTTGGTGAAAACCAAAAACAGCGTATCACCATGAACAGCTCTAATAAAGCCTGGAGGTGACCGAGTGATGCTTTAGGCTGCTTCAGTCTTGAACTTCAGTCACTGAGGCAACAATGATCTCTACTTTATATCAGAACATTCTCTAGACAACCAAAAGTAGGCCAGTGGGTCATGTGACAGGACAACGATCCCAAACACACCAGCAAACCAACATCCGAACGGCTAAAGTAGTAAAAATCTAGATGTTGGAATGGAAGTGAAAGTCCAGACCTCAACCCCACTGAGATGTTGTGGTTTGATCTTCAGAAGGCGGTAACTGAGTGAAGGCCCTCAAACATCACTGAACTGAAGCTTCTTCTAAATTTCTTCAGAACAACGGTGGGACTGATGAACTCCAACAGAGAACATTTACTTCAGGTTACTGTTAATAAAGGTGGTTCCACATGTTACTGAATTATATATATTAATTTTTCACCTGGTTTTGGTCATTATTGGTTTAATTTAAACAAAAAGACTACATATATTAAATCAGTTGTTCTTTCTGTCAGCTGAGGTTATCATTGTGTCTGTTTGTTTATAGAAATTGATGATGGATGCACATTTAAAGGGTGTACTTTCTTTTTCCCCCTGACTGTACAGGTGTGTTTTGTAGGTAATGTGTTAATGATGAATGACAGAATGAATGATGGAGAGAACTGGCTTTCCTTTTTTTATGATAAAATCTTAAAGTATTATAAAGTAACATTAAAAAAATATATTTATTATTCACCATCAAACCCTCCATCTATCAAACTCTTTGTCCAACCATCCACCAATCTATTTAACCCTCTATCCATCCATCCACCCATTAAAACCTCCACTGATCCATCAAACCATCTATGAAACCCCACCATCAAACCGTCTATCCACTAATCCCACCATCCTTCCTTCAAATCATTCACTTATTCATTTAACCTTTCACCAATTCACCATCCATCACCCCCTCCACCCGCTGATCAGACTCTCCATTCTATTCATCCTTCCATCTGTTAATCCACCCAACAAACCTTCCTATACACCATCCACCCAAAACTCACCCACAGTTCACAGTAGGTTTCTGTTAAGATAAATTACGCAGAATTACTCAACCCAACATTTAACCCAAACCTAACACGAGTTCAGAACATGATCTTCTGTTTATTAGTACATTATTATACATCGTCAAGATCAGACCGAACCCAGATCAGATCCACCCACTGATCAGATTATTAGACTAAACAGATCACAGTCCGATTACCTGGTATTTATAAAAAAAAATGAGTAAGTGAGTGATGAGTTATGGGATGGATTGTTCTGTAAGGAGTGATCTCTCCTGAGTGATCAGCAGTTTGGTCCTTTACAGTTTTTATTGAGATATTAAATTTGGACTTGGTGTCTGTAAATCTAAATGAACTGGTCTGTACTGAAGTGACAGAGTCTGTGTGTTGCATGGTTAAATTTGACATGCTGTTTCTACACACTGTGTAGTGGTGCTCTGGTGGTGTAGCGGTTCACACTGTCGCCTCACAGAGACGAGCCGGGTTTGATTCCCGGTCCGGGCCGTTCTGTGTGGAGTTTCTCCCTGTGCTTGAGTGGGTTATCTCTGGGTACACAGTCCAAAGACATTCACGTTAGGTTGATCGGTTACTCTAAATTACTCCCGTAGTTGTGAGTAAAAGTGAAAGTGAGTGTGCGAGTGTGTTGGTCATGCAATGGATCAGGCGACCTGTCCATGGTATACCCTGACTTCGCCTAGTATGCTGGGATTGTGGCGGATTCTTATCTTAGAAGCAGAAGTGGTACTATTCCCTGGCGTAGGAATTCTGTGTCACATGATGTCCCAGATGTGTTTAATAACACTGAGACCTGGTGACTAAACCCCAAACCCAGATGAGTGTTCCATCAGAATGAATGCAGGTGGAACTCATCAGAAAGGTGAGACACGGAGTGTTCACCTGTCAGAGACATCTGTAGATGTACCAGGGGTCCCAGTGGAATAGCAGATAAACTAACCACACACCGGTATGGAGACAAGACCAGACTGTGTATTCGGCTCGTCTCTACCAGTATTTTCTGGCACTTCAGTGTACATCTGATCCTCAATGATACATCAAATAATCTATCCATATATTTACCTTAGTCTGTCCATCTGTCGATATAATATTCTGCCCAGCATCACCGTCTCCAGCCCTGGACTGCAGATGTTATGATATTTGTCCACTATAACAGATTTGTATAGCTGGTTATCAGCCTAAATCTGTGTGATGTACAGATGTGTGTGTGTGTGTGTGTGCACTAGATTTCCTTTGTATAGGAATTTTTTGTGTAGGAACCTCAAAGCTGCTGTACACTTCAGGATAAATCACACCAGGAGGCGTTTAAAAGCCGATCAGACGATCAGATACCTGAGGAGCTGTGCTGGGTCTCGCTTTGCTCTTTCTGTTTCTGCTTCGCTTCTTAAAGAACACAAAGCAAGTAAACACACACGGACACACACAGATAAACACACACGGACACACACACACACGCACACAGAGACTGAATCATCTTATCAGTAGCTGAGGCGAGCACAATGTGGAGGAGGCGCAAGAACTCTCCAAACCGTCAATAAACGCCTGTGACTCCCACAAGAATCAGCACGGGCACTTTCAGGGGTTTGGATTGTGTGTGTGTGGGTGTGTGTGTACACGTGTTATGATATTCATCAGTGAAGCATTGATATAATGATACCATCAGCCTACTGCAACACAGAGACACCATCAAAGACTGAAATATGTAAATGAGTCCATTTGGCCACGCCCTAAATCGTTAGCACGCTTTGTCTGTGAAGAATTCTGAAATATTTGATTGTGCTCTATAATTATCATCAATATGTAAATCAGCTTCAAAATGAAAATCTGCCAAAGCAGACTGAGTTAAAGTCAGATTATTCTTATTCATGTGGAAATATATAATATGTAAATAAACAGAATAAACATCTTGCATGTGTGATCACACTGACCTTTACTAACACACAACTGCTTCATTCGCTCCGTGTGTGAGAGTGTGTGTGTGTATGTGTGTGTGTGTGTGCAATAGACAGAGTCTCCTACACATCTCTACCTCGTTGCACTTCCTCTGTGTGTGTGTGTGTGTGTGTGTGTGTGTGTGTGTGTGTGTGTGTCCAAGAGACAGTCTCCTACACATCTCTACCTCGTTGCACTTCCTCTGTGTGTGTGTGTGTGTGTGTGTGTCCTTTCCCTCTTCACATTAGTACTCTTTTTCTCACATGCGTTGTGTGTCACTGCTCTTTCTCTTGTGTGTGTGTGTGTGAGAGAGAGAGAGTAGATTGTATGTGTGTTTGTCTTTCTCCACTTTTCCTCGTGTGTGTAATGTCTGTGGAGTTTATGCGGTGTGTGTGTGTGTGTCTCCTCACCCTCTCCACCTCTCTACTCTTAGTTTTTCGTGAGGTGTGGGTGTGGAGTGTGTGTCTTTATGCGGTGTGTGTTTAAGCAGTGTGTGTTTATGCGGTGTGTGTGTGTGTCTCCTCACCCTCTCCACCTCTCTACTCTTAACTTTACATGAGGTGTGGGTGTGGAGTGCGTCTTTATGCAGTGTGTGTTTATGCGGGGTGTGTGTGTGTGTGTGTGTGTGTGTGTGTGTGTGTCTCCTCACCCTCTCCACCTCACTACTCTTCCTCTTGCGTGTGTTGTGTGAGACATTGACCGTGATCTCTCCGGTCTCTCCGGGCCGTTTCAGTCTGAATCGTTCGGGATGCAGAGAACTGAAGGAGATCTCCAGCTCCGGCCGTGGGAACCGAGAACACCGACCCGTTTCCGTGGAGATGACCGACGAGTCCAACACGGACGGCCCACTGCCACAAGAACCCTGAGGAAGTGCATCATCGTCATCATCATCATCAGGACCTCTATAAGTGTTTTACATTCCCAACACTAAAAAGCGAGTGTAACGTTACAAACTCCTTTAATGACTTCATCATCGTTATCACTAAGCACTGTTTCCTTGGTTACTGTTGCTAACCAGTATCCAGCATATAAACGTAGTACAGGTAGGGAACATGCTATGTCTTTAAATCCTCCAGATCTAAAACCTCATCTGTAAACTGACCTGACTGGTGACGGACGCTCGAGTACGGCCTGAGCGTTTCAGAGTGGTGCTGTCCACCAGCCGCTTGGGTACGCACTCCTCCACCGAGACGGTCTAACATACACACACATACACACACACATACACACACACACATACATACATACACACACACATACATACACACACACACACAGACCAGTCACAAATGCTGACACTGTTAACACTACACACTACAGTGTAATCCTCATTTAACATTCAACATCAGTGATGAAATAACAGAGTGTGTGTATAACACCTTACTCATCACTGAAGTGTGGAGCCAGAGAAGTGTGTGTGACCTGTGTAGATGAGTCTATAGATATGTGTATGTGTGCATGTGTATGTGACCTGTGTTGATGAGTCTGTAGTTGTGTGTGTGTGTGTGTGTGTGTGTGTGTCTGTGTGCGTAAGACCTGTGTTGATGAGTCTGTAGTTGTGTGTGTGTGTGTGTGTGTGTAGGACCTGTGTAGATGAGTCTGTAGTTGTGTGTGTTGTCTCTTTAAGCTGCTCTCTCAGTTGCTGTAACTCCGCCTCTTTCTCCTTCAGCTGCTTCTTCACTTCACCGTCACACACCTGAAACAGTATAGAGTATTGTGAAGGGGGCGTGGCCTAAAAAGGATGGTGACTTTTGTGTATCAGTCAGTGAAGGAGGCGTGGCAAATGGGGGCAGCCGTGGCCTAGTGGTTAGGGAGCTCTCGTGACCGAAAGGGCACAGGGCAAAATATGACTGAGATGCCCTTGAGCAAGGCACCTAACTCCCCCAACTGCCCCCAGGCACTGTGGTTTGGGGCTGTCATACCCCCCACACACCACAGTCAAGTGTGTTCGCTAGTGTGTGTTTTGCTGCATGAATGGATTAAATGTGGAGGTCACATTCCTCTGTGTATAAGCACATATTTCAGTTCACTTCACACTGTGTATCAGTCAGTAAAGGGGGCGTGGCCTCAGTGTTTCAGTCACGCATCAGGAGCATGAACGGCACACAGTTGTGTTAGCAGGGCTATGACGTTAATATGTGCTGTAGTGACCTCTGGTGGCTGAAGTGTGTCAGTGCGCTTCAGCTGCTTGATCTGCTCATCCTTCTCCGCGATGGTGGTGATGAGTTTCTTCAGCTGGACCTCCAGAGCAGAGACGAGTGTGTCTCTCTCCTTCCTCCACACGTCCATCTCCTGCTCACGCTCAGTCAGACGTGTCCTCAGAGACTCCTGACACACAAAAAGAGACACACAGACAATGCACCATAGTCCTGTGTCTGCTTGACAGAGAAGACAATGTATACACACACACACACACACACACACACACACACACACACACACACACACAGAGGTAGAAGTAATGTACCATCTCAGTGTTTTGACGGGCATGTCTCTCTCTGTCCTCAGCATATCGTCTCATGTCCTGGTTCCTTCGCTCTTCTGCGTCTTTTGCCTGCGTGATCAGAACTAACTTCTCCTCCAACCACTTCCTGCGCTCAGCCTGATGTTTCTCACTGACCGCCTAAACACACACACACACACACACACACACACACACACACACACACACACAATTTGGAACAAAACCCAGGGGACATGACAACAGTGTTTATACACACTACTGTATATAGTGAAAACTGTGTGTGGTTTAGGACACATCCACAATAGAATAATGGTTGTAGTACATGTAGTGAACAGGGAGTATAGCCCAAGACATGCTCACTGATATAAGTGTCTATGTGGCCTATACAGTGAACAGGGTGTGTGGTTTGGGACAGGTCCACAGAGGACTGATGATGGTATGTCATGTCCTCTAGATAGTGAACAGGGTGTGGGACATGACTCTTCAGTCTATGATACAGGTTCCCAAACTCTGGTCCAAAAGAACCTTCAGTCACCTTCAGGGTTGGGAACCTTGGGGTCTAGGGTCTAGTGAACACAGTACACAGACACGTCAAATTTCACCTTCAGGTTGTCGTGAGCCTGCGTCGCTTCCTCTTTGGCCCGTGTGATGTCATCAGCGTGCGCCGGTTCATGAGAATGTAACTGTTTACTGTTCCTTTGTTTCAGGAGCAGCTCTTTCAGGTTCTCCAGCTCTAAACGCACAAACACACACTCTGTATAAAGATGTGTGTGTGTGAACAGTGCGGCTGAATGAAACACTGCGGTTTAGTGTGTTACCCTCTGTGAGTTGATGTATGTGGCTTTCTCTGTTCTCCAGCTCCAGGTCCATCTGAGTCTGAGTCTCCTCCTGTTCACTGAGAACCAAACGCATTTCCTCTATCACAGCCTGGCGCTCTTGCAGATCTACACACACACACACACACATAAACAAGTATGTAAATAATTATTAAAAAATAAAGTGCTAATAAGCAGAAATAAAACAGAAGGATCAGAACAGGATCAGAATGAATAATGATAATAATAATAATAATGAAATATTTAATAAAACAGAAGAAGGTTCCTGTGTTTTGTTTTAGCTCAGTGAAACCTTGTTGATGAGTTCTAACTCTGTGTTGCCATAGTAACTGATGAAACCCAACAGAATTAGCCTGGTGAGGAGTGTGTGGGTTGTGTGTGATTAACGTACTGTACCTTTGAGAGTTTTTTCGTAGAGATGGACGTGATCCTCCGTCTTAGAATCAGACGGCCGGGACTGTGAGAAAATGAAACACACGCACGTGTTGAAGTGTGTGTGATGGTGTTTGTTTGTACACAGTTAAGTGCATATTACTGTATACTTTATTCGTAGTCATTTGATTAAGTAAAGATGAGTATTTACACTCCTGAGCTGCTGGATGGTGCGATCTCGGTTGGAGAGTTCGTTCTGTAGCTGGGATTTCGTCTTCTCCAGGTCACTAAGTTTCTGTTTCAGAGATCTTTCTGCATCACGCATCAGGCAGATCTGAACACACACAAACACACACCAACACACACAGGGAAATACTGAGACATGACTCTTCATAAACAACACTATAAACAACTTCACAAGCAACTCTATAAATGACTCCATAAATAAATTTCAAAAACGATTCCATAAACGACTCTGTAAATGACTCACCTCCCTCTGTACCTGTTGAATCTGTTTTTTCGAGTCAGCAAGTTTCTCCTTCAGATCAGACGACTCGTCCTCTCTCCTCTGTGCGTCTAAGGAGAGACTCGACATCTTTTCACTACAGCACTTCGTCTCGTACTTAAGCCTTAAAAACACACAGAGAGAAAATGACAAAACTGGAATTTATTACAGATTAGTCTGCATGCCATAAAATACACCAAGATGATGAGAATTTTCCCTCAGGTGTGACCTGTCCCAGGTAATTTTTACTAGTGATGAAAGTATACCGTCCTTTTATATTTATCAGGGTTTAAATAAGAACTGTGTTCCTCAGAACCTCCTGTAAACAAATAACATTAGGTGACAACAACAAAAATACAAGAGATCTTAAATCCCCAAACAGTAAAACAAGATTCAGAAAACAGGTGGGGAAAAATATCAAAACACTGCAATGTGTTCGAATTTCATCATCATCATCATCATGTATGACTAATCCGTTAGTTTGGTGTCCTGGAGCACTCAGGTGTGTGTCTACATCATGGTATAAAGAAAAGAACATCAGTCACGACCTCAGAGCAGCAACTGAGACTGCTAATTAGTAAGGAAAGTAAGTAACACTGGAAGCTTCTTTTCAAAACTTACACT
>JAOVVF010000002.1:24217409-24228277 GCA_028565595.1 Duopalatinus emarginatus
CGGGGTGTCTGTTTCCTTCCACCCCCACCACAGCACTCGCTCTGTTACCAGACGGATATCACTCGACTGATCCGGCTAAAAGCTACATTCCTAATTTACCTCAGTAACCTGACCTTCACACTAGCAAAGGGTTTGTTTGTTTGTTTGTTTGTTTGTTTGTTTGTTTGTTTGTTTGTTTGTTTGTTCATGGTTTTGAATGTGTTATTTTTAGTTATAGTTTCACAGATGTGCCAAGTTAACTTTAACTAGCTAACTAATGATAGAATGTTATTATTTCTGTATTAAATAATTTATTGTGCTAGCTAGTTATAATCCTATAAATAGTAAATTTACTAATTTACTAGTATGCAGCTAATATATTACTATACTAACTATTTTACTCATTTACAAAAATATTATAGCTAGTTAACATACTAATACAAGGTTATATAGACAAGATAAGATAAGATAAAAGACTTTGTCATTGTAGTGATACAACAAAACTTTGTTCGATAGCTCACAGAAAGACAAGCAGCAACAAAAGGCAGTAATAAAAGTATTGTTAAAAATAATAAAAATACATTTGTGGGGCCACATATGTATACACTGGGCTCGTATTGTGAACACTAGCTAGATATATAGCTAACGAGTTAAAGTAACCACAGAAGGTTATTGTTTAATTAACTCTACTAGATTCCTATAGTTCTGTACTAGGTAATTCAGTAATTTGAGGCTAGAACAGATGGTTCATGTACTAATACTAGTTTACTGTTTACAGTATTTTGCTAATCTACAAACATTTAGGCTACTCTAGTAGCTAGATGTTACTATAGCTAGGTAATTTGATAGTATTAGTATTAGTATATTACTGTACTAGCTAATTGACTAATTTAATGTTTATTAGGTTACTAAGCTAATAAAAGTATAATTTAAAGACTGAGTTTAAAGACAGGATTTATGATTTAGGAAAAGATTAAATTGCGTTGTGATATTTATTGTGATGTTTTAATTGCAGGAAATGTTTTTAATTTGGAAATTTAACACATAAACGGTTTCTGTTGTTGAAATCTAACATAGGAATATCAGAGATTTGGAATGATTTGATAGCTAAACAAACACCATGTTTGTTTACACGCTATGCTAGCCCTGTGGTATGCTAGTGCTGCTGTGTTAGTGTTTAGTGTTGAGCATGGTTCTGTAGGCAACACTGAGCTCTCTCCAGTTCTCTAGTTTATAAAATAACTATGTACCTGCTCCAGGGCCGCTCTCATTGTAGCGCTAGCCAGCTAGCTGTACTTAATCTCACTGCATGAAGCTATTAGCTAGCTATATGTTATAATGCTAAATGATCAGAGTAGTGAAGATAAGTTGAGGTGAGTTAGTGCTTCTTCCTCTATAATGTGAAGGTGAGGTTAAACTGCTGATCTACAATCAGTTTCTTATTTCCGTCTGATTCCAGATCAGTTTTCCTAGAGGATAAATAAGGAATGACTTAACATTAATTCCAAAAAACAATAATATTTCTGTTCAATGTTCCAGACATGGGCTGTATTCGATATGACATACTACATATGACTCACATACTAAATCTGTCTGATAGTAGTATGTAGTATTCAGTATGTGACCAGACTGGAGCTCTGTAGTGTACTACAGGTACCAGGATGACGCACTACTCTGGTCTGCTTACGTGACTGTGTACATACTATGCTAACAGGTACGTTGACCTTTCTGACTCTACTGCATACTACAGACTACATACTACAGACTGTAGACAGTATAAACTACAGTAGTATGCAGTATGCAGTATAGTAGTATGCCAATTTGAATACAGCCATGGGGAGCTTAATTTATTTATCTTTAATTAAAAAAACAATGTGTTATTATAACTTTTTCCTTTTCCTCGGTTACTCCTCTACAGGAACCTTTTAAGAATGTAGAACCATACAACTGAATGTTAATCAGAAAAGAGTTGTAAGTAGAGCCATTTTGGAACCTGAGAACTCTGTATGTATGCAGAACCCATCAGCAGTTTCTTCATCAGAGAACATGGAACCCTTTAGAAATTTCAAAACCCAGAACCCTGAAACTGAGTGTCGGGATCCAAACACAACCCTACCAAAAGACTAGAAACACTGCCTTATTACAGAGAAGTGTTACAGGCTGAAGAACCCTACAGCAGTGTGTTAGATCATGGTTCCAAGCAGACCCCATAATCATCCGGTGACTCCTTAAAAAGTAGTTAAAGAACATTTTAAAGTTTTCACTGGATTATTAATGGATCTTTATGTTCTAAAAATGGGTTCTATTTGGAACACTTACCTACAGGGTTCTGCAGTTGTCTGATAGAAGAACCGATCTAGGGTTCTTCATTATTTAATTACAGGTTCTGATCAAAGGTTCTTCATGAAAGAAGGTTCTAGTTGGAACCTTCTGTGACAGTTTAGAGAGTTTAGAGTCTATATGGTTTAAAGGTTGGTTGGATAATTATGGATGCTCAGCCTTCTAAAAGAATTCCACATAGAACCCTTTCTGATGAACACTCAGCTGTACATTCTCCGGCAGAACTTTGTAATACCTAAGGGTTCTGTACCTGGAACCTGTGCTGATGGTAAAACAGGTATATAAGAGTTCATTGGGTAATGACTTGAAAAACTGGAGAACTGAAGGTTCTTCACGAGAAACAACCGAGGAACATTTTAAAAAGGCACTTATGTGGGGCACAGAGAACATTCCAACAAACAAGTAAAAAATTTGATGGATTTTGGGTGAATTCTGTAATCTGTAAATTCCATTCAGGAGACGAGATGGAGATGAAAGGTTCCACGGAGAACCGATGCTCTGCAGTGTGGAGATTAACGCCGTAAACAGTGAGCCTTAAAGTTAACATTAGCACTTTAGTGTTTATCCAGATGAATCCAAGACATAACAAGACAAGCAAAGGATTGTGGGTAAAAAAGAGGAAAGAAGGGATGAGAGAGAGGAAAATGGATATCATTTTATAAAATAAAAGTCTTTGGGTAAAGAATGCCATCTTATCCCCCAGTGTTCACTTCGTAGGGTTTGTCTCTTAAAAAATACTAAAAATTCCTTCTAATTTAATAAATGAAAAAATGAACATAAAGACAGTAAACACAATTTATACAGTTCTGTTTCTTTCAATAAGATTAGAAGTGTGTTAAATTTCTTATCTTCATCTCAAGTAGACTTTTTTGTCATTTTTGTGTGTCTTGTGTGTTATAATACAGTGCAGATTATATGGGCTTCGATTAAATAAGTGTGTGTGTGTGTGTGTGTGTGTGTGTGTGTGTGTGTGTGTGTGTGTGTGTGTGATGGTGGCGCCCCCTGGTGGTCACTCTGTGCCAGTGCTAGCGCTCGGCACTATGGGAACACAGTAGTTGGGTCTCTCCGATGCTGTGTATCCAGGCAAACACTGGCATTTATACGAACCCGGTGTGTTGATGCATTTTCCATTTCTGCACAGAGACATGCGCTTGTTGAGCTCAGTGCACTCGTTTACGTCTGAAAAAAACAAGAATAAAATAAAATAAATGTTTTTGTATGTTAATGAGTTGTGCCCTTGTGTGTATGTGAAAACGAAAGTGAAGCAACTGACCTACTGTGCTTTCACAACGAGGAATTTGACCTCCACTTTTGGGGGGGGGGGATAAGTGGGGTTAGGGTTAAGTGCCTTGCTCAAGGGAACTCTGGATCAAACCGATAATCTCGGTTACAAGGATGGTTCTCTAGCCTCAAGCCAAAGATGCCTCCCTGTGTGTGTGTGTGTGTGTGTGTGTATGTATATGTATATGTATATGTGCTTTCCACTCTTTTAGAAAGGAGTTTGTCTGGATTTTGGAGTGTGTCTGTTGGAATTTTTGCCCATTCATTCAAAAGAACATTTGTGAGGTCAGAAACTGATGTTGGATGAAAGGACCTGGCTCTCAATCGAACGAAAGACCATTTACCTACTGTTCTTGCACACAGAGGAATATGACGTTCACATTTAACTCATCTGTGCTATGAAACACTCAAACAACACCAGTGAACACTAGGGGGCAGTAAACACACTTGCACGGAGCGGGGCCAGCCCCAACCCACGGCACCTGGTGAGCAGTTGGGGGAGTTAGGTGCCTTGCTCAAGGGCACGTCAGTCATGTCTCGTGACTCATCCATTTGTCATTCTACAGAACACGTTTCCACTGCTCCAGAGTCCAGTGGTGGTGTGCATTGTGCTTGGTGATGTAAGGCTTGTATGCAGCTGCTCAGCCATGGAAATTCATGCTATGAAGAGGACATTTAGAACTCTGCAGTTATTAAGTCAGCAGAGTGTCGATGACGACTTTCAGCACTCAGTGACTCTACTCTGTAACTTTACATGACTGACACTTCATTACTGTGTTGCTGTGGTTCCTAAACACTTCCACTTTTAATAAAACCACTTACAGATGATTGTGGAATATCTAGTCTAGTTTCTAGTTTGTGAAGAAATTCTTTTTTTCACCATTACTTTGTGTAATGGAGTCATCCTTTTACAGTACCACACTCGAATACAGTGAGCTCTTTAGAACAACCCATACTTTCACAAATGTTTATGAAGAATTACTGCATGGCTAAGTGTTTAATTTATACACCTGACAATGGGCTCAATTAAAGACCTTCATTTAATGATTAAGAGGGATGACCCATCACTTTTGTTCAGATAGCGTATGTGTATATGTGCATGTGGCTACGTGTGTGAACGAGGGTTCATACCGACACAGGCCATTCGTGACATGTCGAGTGTGTATCCGTCGAAACAGTCACAGGTGTATCCCTTCTGCACTCTCACACAGCGTCCGTTCTCACAGCCGTTTAACACTCCGCACTCCTCCGCTCGTAATCCTTCAAATGCCTCGTATCGTCCTGCTGAACAAACAACAACACACTCATATAAACAAATTATAAATACAGTGCAGTCTATTATTTACCCAAACACCATAATCTATTATCTATCACATCTTCTATTCCTAATATATATATAAAAACACTATAAATAACCTGATTTTGTTATTTTTACTAAACTGCAGTGAGAGTTAATAAGAATACTTTATATATTGTTATAAATCTAATAACCTAAATTTAATTCAAGTTTTTTCTAGTGATTTGTGTTATGGTAAAATTGCTCTGCCCTGAACGAAGCCTGTGCCATATCCTGATACTTGTAGTCATTGCTTTCTCAGTTTCGAGGTTTAGTCTTTTTTTCTGCACTCGTTTTTTTGTGTCTGATTATGTTCACTGTTATCACCACTTTCTCACTGTGCTGTCAAGTTTATGCCAAGTGTTTCTGACCTTTGCATATTCTAGATCACATGACTTCCGACTGTCTTTGGCTTCGTGTTTTGATTACAGATATGTTTCAGATTTGTTTGCCTTGATTCTATGAATGTTTATTAAAGACCTACAGTTGGATCCTAACCTGCCTCAGTGAGTTGTTGTAACAGGATACTTTGCCACCAATAGATGCAGTAGGTTAAGACACTGTGAGGGAAGCGGTCAGTCCCTCTTGGGCAAGCATCAGCAACACATGATGCAGCTGGAACACTGGCATCAGGCGGCTGAATAAGCCTTGCATTCAAGGCAGCATTTCCTAAGGGGGCTCAGTGCTGAGAGACTCGCTGAGCTCGCCTGTTTGGATGAATCCACATAGTTGGACACTCTCATAGACTTGAAGACCTGCCTAGAAATTGTCCCGCCGGCAAGAAGTGTTCACAGCCTGTGCATCTATACAGTTCCCAGAACAAATGCAGCTTGATCCGGGCAAGGTGACTGGGGAGGACAGAACAAGAAGTACAGGCTTGGTTTTTACTCTGGCACCTCCACCCATTTCCTCGTACACCAAGCACCATCATTACACTTTGTCAGCAGTGAAGACCATCAAGAGCCCTGAATCCAAGATTAACGTTATGATGTACCAGGATTTAAGTGAAGTATTTAGTAATGCCAAGTCCAGTGCCTTCCCTCCTCATAGACCACAAAACTGTGCCTTTAATTTCCTATCTATGCCACCATGCAACAGAACCTTGAAGAGCCACGTAAGAGTACATACAAGAAATGCTCAGCCAGGGTAACACTTGGCCATCCATGCCTAGAGACTAGGCTAGGTTTTTCTTCACCATGAAAAGAGAAGGGGGCTCCACCTTTATATTAATTAAGGTCTGACCGAGATTATCTGTACCCCCTGTAAATGCTTCCATCAGTCTTTGAGCAGTTGTGCAGCACTATATTTTTCACCGAGTTAGTTTCAAGAAGTGCCTATAATCTGATCAGAACCCACCCAGAGTGGAAGATGGCATCTAGCACCTCCTCCAGGCATTATGAGTGTCTGGTTATGCTCTATGGTCAACACATGTTACTGTTAACAATGGGGAACCAAGAAGCTGTAGCCAGATTAGCATATTCAAAACACAAGCAAGAATTCACCTCAGCACCTTCAGCATCCTGACCCAGATAACCCCTCCCCTTCACAGTTCATCAGTGATCTGGGCTAGAATGTGATCTGGGCTTTGAAACTGGAGTGGAGCCAAGCAAAAGCTGCACCCCATGGCCTATTATTCAAACAAGCTATCCTTGGCAGAAAAGAATCAAGATGATGAAAATCTGGAACTACAACCTGTTAATCTAGCTCTAGAGAAATGCTGGCATTAGTCAGAGAAAGCAAAGCATCCGCCCCCTGCCACTGGATCAATCCCACAGGAGGATTTGACCAGCCTGCAAAAAGCTGATCATCTGCCCAGATCACATTGTACAGCAGATTGATGAGTGGATGCACAAGTTTGACTAGCCCCACCATTGCAAATTCTTACCAAACTTCCATGCCTCCCTTCTGAAGCCTGTAGTTTTAGGTTTCTTGACAACTGAGTCCACAGCCACTGTCCCTTGATGTCAGCCGATCTATGCTGTTAATTTGTTTCTCAACTCTCGTTCAAGAGAACTGAGGTAGTAACAGGGATTGACTACTTAGTAAAGTGGGATGGTCATCGCCCCAAATACAACTTTTGGGTCCCTTCTAAGGACATTATAGGCATCCTAGCAGACAAGCTCCAAAACCAAGGGACCATTTTTGGTTGCTTTCACCAACCTGTAGCCATGCTCAACGTAGATACTACATGTTCCTACAATGCTCCTATTCCTGACTGTCAGGTTCACCTGATAATAGAACTCGGGTCTCTTGTGGATTTTATCCACTAGAGGCAGAAAGCAAACTCAGATGCAGAGACACAGATGTAAAGGAGCTGGTTAAATCAAAATTCTCTTTACTCTGAGTGCAAAGACAAGAACAAAAAAAGACTGGCAAGGTAAAAAAATCCAAACAAATACATAGAGTCAAAAATTAACCGCACAAAAACTTAGTCAAAGATTCACTTAGTCCAAAAAACACAAAAAAACTCTTAAAGAACCACTCACAAAGGCTTAATCTCAGTAGTCACCAGAGCATCAAAACAAAACACTGAGCAAAGACACAACAACTTGGGAGGCTTATATAGGCATGTAAACAAGAATCAGGTGGACGTGATGATTGAGAGGTAAGGGATAACGGTTTCTCACAGTCACTTTGTTCAACCCTCGACAGTCAATAGATGGCCTGAGGACACCATCTTCCTTGCCAACAAAAAAAGAATCCTCCCGCAGGGGAGGATGGAGAGCCGATAATACCAGCTGCAAGTAAATACTTGATATACGCGTCCATTTCTTGAGTCTTAGCCAGTGGCAAGGAGAAGATTCACCCCTGTGGTGGGAAAGATCCTGGCACCAAATCAATGGCACAATCAAAAGGTCTATGAGGAGGCAGTGTAGTAGCCCTCTTCAACTCGAAAAGGACTCGGGACAACTCGAGAGGACTAGGAGCCTTAGAAAAAGGTAACTTCGTTCTGGAGAGGAGGCAAGAGGACTTACAACTGGGTCCCCATTCAACAATAGTGCCAGTAGACCAATTAATATGAGGACTATGGTGAGATAACCAGGGATCACTTTGGACCACTTGGATCTTTTCACGATGACTCTCCCCAGTAGACATATGAACAGAAGTAATATGACTCACAGTACCTTTTCCGAGGGGTCTTCCATCGAGGGCAGTCACAGAGACAGGGTGGTCGAGGCTGGTAACTGGAAGATTAAGTTTATTGACAAGAGAAAAGTCCATGAAATTCCCAGCAGCCCCTGAGTCAACAAGAGCCAGTAGAGGGTGATGTTCATGCTCCTAGGAGACTATAACAGGAATTTGCATGCAAGATGTTGAAGCACAGGGAGTAAGAGTTGCCCCATCACTGATCTCCCCCTCCTGGGCAGGGCTGGACTTTTCCTGCAATCTCAGGTCAAGTGGAGCGGATGTGGCCTGGTTTCCCACAGTATTAACAACACTGCTCCCTCATCCGATGGTTCCTCTCAGCTAGAGAGAGACATGTTCCACCAAGCTGCATTGGTTCCTCAGGTCCAAAAGGCTGCTGGGGAGGCCAGAGGGCAGAAGCTCCAGCTTCAGCGATGGAACCACTCTCTGACTGTTGCTCACAGCGTCTCTCTCACAGACGGTTGTCAAGCCGAATAGTCTGGTCAATCAGAGCCTCCAAGTTAGGTATCGGGTCTTTAGCTGCCAACTCATCCTTGATGCAACCAGAGAGTCCATGCTAGAAGGATGCCATCAAGGCTTCCAAGTTTCATCCACTCTCAGCAGCCAGGGTACGGAAAACCACTGCGTACTCAGCAACACTTGAGTTACCTTGATGAAGCAGGTAGAGATGGTTAGCACTGAAGAGGGGGTTTCATCACTGCAAGTGCTACTCTGCTGTTCCCAGATGGTAGTGGCCCATGCCCAGGCCTTCCCAGTCAGGAGAGTGGTTATGTAGGCGATGCATGAGCAATCAGAGGGAAAGGAGGAAGCTTGCAACTCAAAGGTTAGGAAACACTGGGTCGAGAAACCTCGACAGTCATTGGGGTTCCCATCATACCTCTCAGGAGCAGAAGGAGCTGCTTCATGGCTACACAGAGGAGGCTCATGACAAGCTACTGTGGCATCATGGCTAACCACTGCAGCATACAGCTGTTCAATGGTGGTTAGTAACTGAGGAGGTGAAGTTGCAGCTGCTTGTGGGGTTGTCCAAGTTGCACCCTGTATCTCTGCTGAGTCTTCTTCCATCTTGGCTCAGTCTGAGACTGAGCAAACACACAAAGACTCTGGAGGTTTATACAGGCATGTAAACGAGAATCAGGTGGACGTGATAATGATTACAACACTGATGACAGGGTAGCATGTGACTCAGGGTTAAACTGGCAGACTGAGGACCCCTTATGGCCAGGAGTGAAAATACAGTCCAAAGGAGCCTTACACTGACAACAGTTCCCAAAATCTCTGGTGGCCACACAAGATGGCCGTGCCTGATCCCAATACCTGAGCCCCCCAGGTTTAATCTTTTGTTTTCTGCACTAGTTTTGTATCTGATGATGATTATTGTTATTGCCTGTTTTGAGTTTTGAGTCTTGTGTTAATGTACTTAAGCCCATTTGGTTCTAGGTTGGATTATTGTAATGCCTTGTTGTCTGGTTTTTCCAGTAGGAGCACGAACAAACTGAAGTTAGTCCAGAATGCAGAAGGAATCCTTACTAGAACCAGAAAACATGAACATATCACCCCCACACTGCACTGCTCTCTCATTAGCTGCCAACTAGTATTAAACGTCTTCATAAAATCAAAAAGTTTATTTATTACTAATGTTATTTTTTTTAAAACAAATTAAACATAATGTTCTCTCTTCTTTTAGACACACACTATGTTAGATATACAAAAACCCAGAACTCACAGTTACAGTGATTTAGACAAGAATAAGTAAATAATTACAAACATATGCATGAATAAATGAATTAAGGTTAGTGTACAGTGAAGCTGTGTATGATTAAGGTTTATGAGAGAATGATTGCTTTTGAGTGAAAGACAGATAAAAGTCAGCACTGAAGTGTCCACATGATGGCACCAGAGATCTTCACAGACTGAAGATCTCTGCACTGAAGGAAACACAGATGCTTGTGGATGATGGATAAGTGACTCTGAGTCTTTACTCACTGTTAGATTCACCATAGTCCTCATAAAAAGCGGGATTAGGGTTTGAAGTTTGTGAGTCATACTCGGGTCCGACCTCATACTCATGAACAGGTCCAGCAACCAGAGCGTCCTGACCGTACGGCCGCCTGACTGATACAGAACTGCGGATATTACACATGATGGCGTAATCCTCTGCAGATAGAAACGGAAATACAGGATAAATAAATACAGAGACACACAGAGACAGAGAGGCATGTAGAAATGATAGATATTTATTGTGTGTGTGTGTGTGTGTGTGTGTGTGTGTGTGTGTGTGTGTGTACCTGAGTGTTTAGGAGGACACAGTGCACACTGCATGCCCCAGGCCTCTCCGTACAGACAGCAGCACTCTGTGTAAGTGGTCATTCGGTTACTCAGCATGCTCATACAGGTCACTGGTGGCAGAGACACCTCCTGCCAACACACCTCCTCCTGATACACACCCTGCTGTTCACTGGGCTCTGTTCACACACACACACACACAGACAGTCAGACAAAATAATAATTCATGTTTGTCACATTACTAATATTTGATGATTCAGTAGGTGTAATTATTTTATTTTTTTATAGTGTAGTAAGTCAAATTTGCATAGTGTAGCCTACTGAACTGTAGTGTAGTGTAGTGTAGTGTAGTGTGATGTAGTGTAGTGTAGTGAAATGTAGTGTAGTGTAGTGAAATGTAGTGTAGTGAAATGTAGTGTAGAGTAGTGTAGTGAAATGTAGTGTAGTGTAGTGAAATGTAGTATAGTGTAGTGTAGTGTAGTGAAATGTAGTATAGTGT